>OZ023216.1:50398846-50553846 GCA_963995525.1 Escarpia spicata | reverse complement strand
CACGTCCTAACAAATCTAACACAAACAACATGAAAGGATCTGCTCAATAAAGCAATGCAAGAGTAGACAGCCGATTATTACGGCCTGACTCGACACATTCTCACGGCACACAAATCAAACACAAACAACATGAAAGGATCTGCTCAATGAAGCAATGTAAGAGTAGACAGCCGATTATTACGGCCTGACTCGACACATTCTCACGGCACACAAATCAAACACAAACAACATGAAAGGATCTACTCAATAAAGCAATGCAAGAGTAGACAGCCGATTATTACGGCCTGACTCGACACATTCTCGCGGCACACAAATCAAACACAAACAACATGAAAGGATCTGCTCATTGAAGCAATGCAAGAGTAGACAGCCGATTATTACGGCCTGACTCGACACATTCTCGCGGCACACAAATCAAACACAAACAACATGAAAGGATCTGCTCAATGAAGCAATGTAAGAGTAGACAGCCGATTATTACGGCCTGACTCGACACATTCTCACGGCACACAAATCAAAGACAAACAACATGAAAGAATCTGCTCAATGAAGCAATGCAAGAGTAGACAGCCGATTATTACAGCCTGACTCGACACATTCTCACGGCACACAAATCAAAGACAAACAACATGAAAGGATCTACTCAATAAAGCAATGCAAAAATAGACAGCCGATTATTACGGCCTTATTCGACACATTCTCACGGCACACAAATCAAAGACAAACAACATGAAAGGATCTGCTCAATAAAGCAATGCAAGAGTAGACAGCCGATTATTACGGCCTGACTCGACACATTCTCACGGCACACAAATCAAAGACAAACAACATGAAAGGATCTGCTCAATAAAGCAATTCGAGAGTAGACAGCCGATTATTACGGCCTGACTCGACACATTCTCACGGCACACAAATCAAAGACAAAAAACATGAAAGGATCTACTCAATAAAGCAATGCGAGAGTAGACAGCCGATTATTACGGCCTGACTCGACACATTCTCACGGCACACAAATCAAAGACAAACAACATGAAAGGATCTGCTCAATGAAGCAATGCAAGAGTAGACAGCCGATTATTACGGCCTGACTCGACACATTCTCACGGCACACAAATCAAAGACAAACAACATGAAAGGATCTGCTCAATAAAGCAATGCAAGAGTAGACAGCCGATTATTACGGCCTGACTCGACACATTCTCACAGCACATAAATCAAAGACAAACAACATGAAAGGATCTACTCAATAAAGCAATGCGAGAGTAGACAGCCGATTATTACGGCCTGACTCGACACATTCTCACGGCACACAAATCAAAGACAAACAACATGAAAGGATCTGCTCAATGAAGCAATGCAAGAGTAGACAGCCGATTATTACGGCCTGGCTCGACACATTCTCACGGCACACAAATCAAAGACAAACAACATGAAAGGATCTGCTCAATAAAGCAATGCGAGAGTAGACATCCGATTATTACGGCCTGACTCGACACATTCTCACGGCACACAAATCAAAGACAAACAACATGAAACGATCTGCTCAATGAAGCAATGCAAGAGTAGACATCCGATTATTACGGCCTGACTCGACACATTCTCACGGCACACAAATCAAAGACAAACAACATGAAAGGATCTGCTGAATAAAGCAATGCACGAATAGACAGCCGATTATTACGGCCTGACTCGACACATTCTCACGGCACACAAATCAAAGACAGACAACATGAAAGGATCTGCTCAATGAAGCAATGCAAGAGTAGACAGCCGATTATTACGGTCTGACTCGACACATTCTCACGGCACACAAATCAAAGACAAACAACATGAAAGGATCTGCTCAATAAAGCAATGCAAGAGTAGACAGCCGATTATTACGGCCTGACTCGACACATTCTCACGGCACACAAATCAAAGACAAACAACATGAAAGGATCTGCTCAATGAAGCAATGCAATTCGAGTCGGCCACTGTTCCGCGGGAACTCAAGAAGGCTGTCATAACACCGCTGTTGAAAAAACCGACTTTGGATCGAAACACGCTGAAAAATTACCGTCCAGTTTCATGTTTGCCATTTGTGTCTAAAGTCTTGGAAAAGGTAGCAGCCAAACGACTTATTCAACATCTAAGCGACAATGGTCTTCACGAGCAGCTACAATCGGCATACAAACCCCGACACAACACTGAAACTGCTTTAATGAGAGTGCAGCACGATATCACCAGTTACATGGCAGACTCCAGGTGTGTCCTTCTGGTTCTCCTGGATTTATCTTCTGCGTTCGATACGATCGATGCTGCTATCCTACTAAAGACTATGCATAGCCACCTGGGAATATCTGGCGCGGCACTTGCATGGTTCGGTTCGTACATGTCGGATCGTACCCAGCGTCTGCGGATTGGGGTGGATGCATCTGAAGAACGTCCTGTGAGATACGGTGTTCCACAGGGTTCGGTGTTGGGTCCGTTGTTGTTCACTGTGTACACAGCACCAATGGAGGACATACTAACGAGACACTCTGTGGAATATCATAAATTTGCTGATGATCTTCAGATATACACATCCTACTGTCTTCACATATCTGGTGACTTGGAGTGCGCTGTTCAGAGACTTAGTGACTGCATCAGTGAGGTCAAATGTAGGATGGTTAAGCATAAACTCAAGCTAAACGACAATAAGACTGAATTTATGGTGGCCCTCAGTCCCTATCATCTACAGAAATTTGGACTTCCAGAGTACCTCGTTGTTGGTGGAGTCAACATAAAACCTGTTGTCTCTGTCAGGAATTTGGGAGCTCACTTTGACACTCACATGAGCATGAAGCAGCATGTTGCTGCTGTTTGTAAGAAGTGTAACTACCATCTGAGACGTATTAGCTCCATCAGGGCCTATATCACGAAGCATGTCTGCCATTCATTGGTCATTGCGCTGGTTGTTTCAAGCTTAGATTACTGCAACGCTCTGCTGCTGGATCTACCCGAATTTCATTTAGCACGTCTCCAGAAGATACACAATAGGGCAGCCCGCCTAGTTGTCCTCACATCTATATCTTCACACATCACACCAGTACTGGCGCTTCTGCACTGGTTGCCAGTCAGACAACGCATTGTGTTTAAAGTACTTGTGTATATTTACAAGGTGCTCCATGGTTTGGCGCCGAAGTACCTTGCACATCTACTACATCCACGAACTCGCAACCCTCGTCTTCGGCAGCTTCATGACCATCTTCAGCTTGCAGTTCCACGAGCATCAAAATCCATCGGCAAGCGAGCGTTTGGCATAACTAGTCCGGCCAAATGGAACGAACTGCCACTGACTCTACGAGATGCTCCGTCTGTGTTTTTATTTAAACGTCACCTGAAGACATATTTATTTAAACAAACTTATGGTGGACAGTAGCAAGATTTATTTACAGGACGTTTTAGTGACTCTTGTTAATTTATTGATCTATTTTTTATTTTGTAAATTAATTAATTTATAACTAATTTATATATTATTTTAATTGTTTTATATTGTATATTGTGAGCGCATTGATTAACCATTAGTTAGAGATCGCGCGGGAATAAGAACCTCTATTATTATTATTATTATTAATGCAAGAGTAGACAGCCGATTATTACGGCCTGACTCGACACATTCTCACGGCACACAAATCAAAGACAAACAACATGAAAGGATCTGCTCAATGAAGCAATGTGAGAGTAGCAAGCCAATTACTTTCACACTTTCTTAACGGACAGTGACACAAATCAAAGATAAACAACACGAAAAGAGAACTAAGGAAGACAATGAAGCAAATTACCATGACATATACCCTTTCTAACGTACATGTAATAATTTAAAGCTGTTTGTTGTATACAGTAATAATAAATTGGTTAGGTAATTGTGACATTAACAATAACAACAATAGCACAAAAATCAATAAATCATTATAAAATGAGAAGACAACTACAGAAAACTAAACCCTGAAACAGCCTCAATGCACAATCTTGGACAACTATTGACATATGGTTTTCTGTCCCCTCCCCTCCGAGTAATAGATGGCGCAGACACATGGTTTTCGAGATCGCTGGCTATACAGGCCGAGGTCACTGCCGAACAGGCCGATGTCACTGGCCGTATTCACCGAAACAGGCCAGTTCACTCAGGTCGAGAATGTGATAGGCCGAGATCACTGGCTACCTCTTAGACTTAGTTGACTTCAGACTTAGTCAGATCTCACTCTCAGTGCCGCTGAACTCAAGTGTTTTACGTGTCCATTTTCACCTTTTATGCGAATACCGCCCAAGGCTATACCCTCACTTTTTAAAAGAAATGTAGTTGAATGGTTTCATGAATCATGTTCCAAAGTTGTCCTAAGGCAGAGCTATGATAGAAAATAAACAGGGATTAACTCCCCGTTTGTTGTATCCCCGTCGACATTCGTCATGTTCGCAGTAATGGCTGCGCATGTATATGAACAAAATATGTGGCAGTATTACTTTTTAAACCTTTTAAACACATGATAGGTAGCGATAATTATTTTTAACTTGATGGAAATTCATGTACTGCAATTTTTCTGCCCAAAGATTAGAATGGGTCTTATTGAGTAAAATATATACATTGAACTTTTTGCAGCCAGAGCTCCCGTTGTTTTTGTAACAAACAAAATAGCCACCATTTTGCGCAAGTATTGGCACATTCCAAAACAGTCTCCCTTAATCTGCATGATATCTTGATATTTCTAGGGACCCAGGTATAATAGTGGGATGAATACAGGAAGAGGATCGTAAGCATTCTTTGTGAAATTCGTTCAAAATAATAATCCATGTTTGCTTATCATTCGTATAAAACCTATTTATATGCTTAATTCTTTGTTACAGGTGGACTGCTGTGCATCACAGACAGCCAGGGATTTGGAATCATGTGTTTGGAGCAGCTGGTGCTCCGGAAAGTACTAGTTGCCATGAACCATATATACGGTTAGATAACTGGCAACTAGACCCTCTAATAAACAAGTACATGTGCATGGGTTTTTACGAGACCATTGAAATGTGTTATTAAATACGTATTTAAATGTATTAATAACGAACGTAATACAACATCAATCTAGCACTAGCAATACAAATGTATGAAAATCTATCAATATTTGCCTCATTCCAGTTGAACACATGTTTAATGGTAAACAATAAAGGAACAGTGTCATTCTAGAACCACTTTTCATGCAGATGTGTACATTTATTTGAACCTAATTTATTTCAGGTCTCTCGGTGGGGTGCATACAGACAGTTTACGTGGTGGATCCACGGCAAGCGGGGCCGAAGGGTACGGATAGTTCTACCAACATGCAATGAAATAAGATCAAGATTCCCTGCCCTCGATGGGGAACAACACGAGGGATATCACTTTGCACTTGAAAATTAAACTAGACAATGCACGCGTGACCTAGGAAGGTGTAGGTGGGTGGTGGCAGTATTTACTGTTTATTTACAAATCGACTGACTCTTGCTGCCAGCAGATCCTCCTTCTCTGGTTTTGGCACATCTGCCCCAGTGTCTGTAACCCCCGCTGTGTAAAAGTTTTGGTTGTTTTAGTAATAATACAATGGCAAATTATGGTAAAGGTAATCGTATTGGTACATTAGTATAATTATTATTACTAGAATTTCTATAGCGCCACATCTCCGGGACCTGCCCTTTCGTAGGCGCGTGAACACATTATAAAACGTACATGGAAACAAATGTAAAAATATATAGATGTATAAAGATGCCGGTAAATGTAATATTAAGATTTACAAGATTGTACATGTAATGTAACTAAAGTACATGACATATTTGTACAAATATTAAGATAATTCAGTAAAAAAAAAATATTATAATATATAAAATTGTATTAAAAGATAAATAATAAATTAATAAAAATATATTATATAATAAAAAGAAATTAATTGATTACATACATGTTCATAACAAATGTCCTACAGCACAGTTCCTCAGTCGAAGTACGCCTGCTTAAATAGATAAGTTTTAAGGCAAGTTTTGAATTTATTCAAAGTGTCTGTTTGACGAACGTTTATTGGCAGAGCATTCAGAGCGTAGGTCCAGACACGGAGAAAGCTCAAAGTTGTAGCGCGGGACTACAAGCAGATGTAGATCAGCAGATCGGAGGTTGCGGGTGGGCGTATATGGTGTTATAAGATCTTGGATATAGGCTGGAGCAAGACCATGTACATGTAAAGCCGTGAAAACAAGGGCCAGCAGTTTGTACTGGATACGCCAGCGAACTGGAAGCCAGTGCAGTTCGACCAGCACAGGTGTTATGTGCTGGTGCTTTCGGTGTCTTGAGATAAGTCTTGCCGCCGAGTTCTGTACCATCTGCAACTTGTTCATAAGTGCCTCGGTGATGCCGTACATGACCGCGTTACTGTAGTCCTGCCGCGACGTCACCAGGGCGTCGACTAGTGTCTTACACGCATCAGTAGTAAGACAATGTCTTATTTTTGAAATTACCTAGATATGGTAGTACCGTAGTACGCTGACCTGCACATCCGTGACACGTGTGACGACATTGTTAGTCCACAGTCGATTATAATCCCGATGTTGCGGATGGTCGTTCAGGAGTAGATTGTGGTCTGACATCCACTGCTTCGCTTCTTCGATGCATCGCTCGATGCTGTCAACCGCATCAGCGGTTTCTCCATCCCGCGTTCCACTCAGGTCAACATACAGTTGGGCGTCATCTGCATAAAGATTGTATTGCAGCTTGTGCCTTCTGAAGATAGCACCCAATGGCAGAGTGTAGATGGAGAAGATGATTGGGCCCAGCACAGACCCCATTGGGATACCAGACTCGATCAATGTTCTACGTGAGTTGTGGCCACTAATGCACACTGACTGATTCCGGTTCGACAGGTATGACTCCAGCCATTCCAGTACTATGCCTTCAATGCCTATGCTGCGCAGCTGGTTGATTAACATCGAGTTGTCAACAGTATCATATCGAGCAGCACTGCCAGCACACCTTTCCTTTTGTCAAGGGAATCGAGATGGTCATTCCGAACGCGCACCAATGCTGTCTCAGTGCTGCGATTAGTAAAATAATATTGATCATTACAAATAAGGCATTACATTATCACATTACTTCACAACAGCATTAATTATCACTTGTTTTTTTTTCTTTTTTTTGTATTTACTGTATATACATTAACTGTATTTTTATATCATGATTTGTTTTATCTTTCTTTAATAAAATTTGTGGTAATGACATAAATGCTGTTATTTATTTCACGAAAGGCAATTGCATTCTGGAATGTAATCATTACATGGAGATGTAAATGTACACAGCAACTGATTACATGGAGTAGGTAGGGTGATACAGAATGGGCACTACCCATCTCTGGAGTATTCGCCTCCCCCCATATATGTGACATGGTTAACCCACTGACGGATGTCCACTCAAACGCCATACCTCACAACTGTTGGCAGTTAGAAGTATTCAGCCATTATTTTACTAAGCATAGACTATTACTGCCAGGTACTCACTTATACAGCTGAGTGCACTATGGAGTGAACAAAATAGCACAAGCTTAAAAATGATTCAAACCCACATTATCACGACTCCCACTGCAATTATGACTGCTGTCCTACCGTCGTAGAAATGCTGTCCTGTCTGTTGGGGCAGTATTTGAGCAGGTAGCTGTGACACACCTCCGGCTGTCCGTTGTGGCAGACTGGCAGTATTTGGTGAACTGGGGAAGGGCTCGCAGAACATGGCGCGCAGTGTCGACTGACTTGAGGGCGGAGAATGCTCGTGAGCCTTACTCCAGATACATTGTCGTCTCTTCACCCTCCACGGCTGCAGCATGTGCATATTTGTGAAATTTCACGTTCCCTCTCCAGTCACGGATGCCAACAATGTAATGTAGAATGGACAGTCACTGTTCTCTGTAATCAACAACAAAGGAACACATGTCAAGTAATGCATTGCATTGTTCTGCACTTTTGCATGTAAATAAAACTTTGTAAGTATAGTATACTAAATACTTTGAGAGAACTTGACCAATAAACATAACTATTACTCATTGAAAAAAGAAATGAACAGAAACACTTGCCTGAGAAAATGATAAGTCCACAGCTATTATTGCAATATTTTTTTTTTGTAAAGATGTATAGTGCCCATTCTGTACCACCCTTTCTAATCATTATAACAATTATAAATGTTCTACGTCTGAACTGAAAAGTTGGTCATCAGGAACTTTGACTACGTAACATTTGTGGTCCCATACATAAATCGATGGTCCGCATATTAACACATAACGTATAAACAACATTTGCATTATCAGTTTTGGAAGTTTGTATAAACACATTTACTGATAAGATAGTAGTCATGCTGGCTGGTCCTTTTGAGTAAAAAAATTAGCTGCATTTTTCTGCCCAAAATTTAGAATGGGTATTACTGAGTACAAAATATATTGGGTTTTTTCAACTAGACCCCCCGTTGGTAACAAAAAGACCACAATTTTGAACGAATTTCGCAAATTTTACTGAGTGCAATGCTTGGTCTAGGACTTGTACCTGCGACCACGTGTGATGTACGTGAACAGTTGTGCTCCTGCTAACTTTCCCTGTGTCCACGTGTGACATATGTGAACAGTCGTACGCCTGCTAAATTGTCCTGCGAACACGTGTGATGTATGTGAACAATTGTGCGCCTGCTAACTTTCCCTGTGTCCACGTGCGACGTACGTGAACAGTTGTCTGCCTGGTAACTTTACAAGCTTCCATGTGTGACATATGTGAACAGTTGTACTCCTACTAAATTTATATGTGACTACGTGACACGTATGTGAACAGTTGTACTCCTGCCAACTTTATATGTGACCACGTGACACGTATGTGAACAGTTGTACTCCTGCTATCTTTACCTGTGGCCACGTGTGATGTATGTGAACATTTGTCAGCAGAGCATGAAGAAAAGGCCTGCAAATACGCAAGTGCCGAGATACAAAATAACATGTTGCAGGTAACGGGTATAACGATCTTGCGACAAATAGCTAGCTCCTTGCGCAACACGGATTTTCAGCGTCATGACTGATGAAATGAGTGACCTTTCAAATCACGAACAGCTTGCAATTTGCATCAGATGGGTACGCGATCAACTTGAGCCCGCAAAGGTTTTATTAGTTTTCATCATTTAGAATATGCTGATGTTTCTACCACCGCAGCCTTGTTACAGGAGTAAGCAGTGATTACACACACACATATGTGCTGTTTGCTTACATGGATGTGCCTCGTAGGTAATGGTATAGATCTTCAAAAGTACGATATTCGAAGCCAGTGCAGATTTCAGAAGAGGCAGTAACTAAGAAAAGAGCTGAGACCGAGTCACAACCCTAGCTAAGCAATTCTGCACACGTTGTATCCCAGTGATATCGTTAAGGGCAATATTATGAAAGTGCAGTAGTCAATCATATAAGTAACAAGTGCTGTTGCGATAGTTTTTGCAACATAAAGAGGCAAATAACGGCGAATACGTCATAAATCACGAACGTGATAATAACAGCACCGACAAGTTTGAGAAATATGCCGTTCTGAAAATGCAAGCATAACATACTAGCTAAGCACAGGTGTGGGAAAAAAATAATGTTGTCACGCTGCTTTTCTGTAACAATAATACTAAGAAAATCTGTTTTATTAGCATTGATATTTAATCTACTACGAACTTAGTCACAGATTTATGATATTTGTAACTGTATCAAGTAGAGAGGTAAGACTTGCTTTTAACAGTATAGTTGGTAACGGATCAAGCTCACAGGACTTATTTAGAGATGCCCTGATTATTTGTTTCACTTCATCGACTTCTGCAGGTGTGAAAGAAGAAAGCATTATATTTATTTATGGAATGTTAACGTTTACATGATTCAAAGATTGATTCGGAAATGAAGAACGAATAAAGCTAATTTGTCCACAAAATAATCAGAAAATATATCACACAGATATTTTAGTGAATCGTGTTTCAGTAGTGACGGAACGTCTGTGAAGAAGTTTATTTATGCAATTCCGTACAATGTGTTAATTGCGCCACACTCCAATTATAGTATTTTATTATGGGGCTTTATTTCAAACATAATTTCGAAATTGCAGAAAAAGGCGATAAGAGTTATAATTATTTGGGTGGATTTTTCTGAAAAATGAGGTATGAGAATTTTACGACTTTTCCACAGCATTGTGTCAATGGAAATTAAATATGTTGTGACATTTTCAAGAAAATCGTAAAATAAATTTTGCATGAAATGAAGGACACGTTATAATGACGGTCTATGTAAAGTTTAAATGTGGTCTTACCCCAATACGCGATGCGATACGCGATGCGAAGCGCGATGCAATGCGCGATGTGATACGCGATGCGATGTGCGATGCGATGGTATAAATTATAAAGATGCCGTAATGAGCACGCGTACGAAAACGACACTTAGGCAACCATTTGTATTTGATTATTTCACATTTCTTTTTGTGTTCAGTGCATGTGACGATGGCTGATGACGCTGACTTTATGTATACAGTTACACATCTAGTTAGTGTACAAAAAATACGCGTTTATACTTCTAAATATTGTCACGGAAGTCTACTGGGATTGAATTCAGCCAAACAAAAATGGGTGCCAGGCAGGCAACTAGACTAGGGGCCGAAATAAGTTAGTTTATAACATGAAATATGTACCTATTCAACGGTTCCCAATTTTATTTGTTAAATTGTTTCCATCTGGATATCCCTGATCGCAAATATACACACTATGTTGTTTGCCTCCAGACATGGTGAACCAGGGAAGGTTATGACATTTCTCAGTTGAACAGTAACCAACAGTTTTGAAGCCTATTCGTTTGTACTTATTAATTAATGACGCACTATCTTTTTAGAATGCAAAACATGTTATTTATGTCTTATATAAATTAAAATATAAACTTTTAATAATTTATGCTTCTTGGTTGACTCCCCGGTCCCCAATTCTTCCGTGTCTGGGAAAAACTGACATATATTGCGTGAGACGATCTTCGATACAAATGCAGTGATGTTTAATGATTTAATCTGCAGCCTTGCGCCTATGTACAAGTACGAATAACAGTGTCAATAAATAGGACCGCTCAAATCAGGCTGTTGGCCAAGTAATAAACAGCTGAAACTGACAGGCCTACTAGGAGGTACACGGTGCGTCTACAATTCGATTCACTTAGGGATCATCTCAAAACGTCGATATCTGATATCAGGCGAAATTATTGTCATCTTGCCTCACCCCCCCCCCCCCCACCCACTCCCTCAAACGAAATTTGGTAAACATTAACATGATGATACTATTATAATTAGCAGTGTCGGTCAGAAGCGTAAACATCGATGTCCGACGCCAGATGAAACGGCCTCATACCCCCTCCCCCAATCGAAAATAATTTCGTTTGATATCGGACATCGACGTTCTGAGATGATCTCTTAAAAAAAAAATGAAAATTACACTGTAGGAACAACGATTCGCTACCTCGTTTGTGCATTTAGTATTTTTGTATGTAGGTTTGGTATAATAATTAGAGACAATACTATTTTAGTTTAACATTTATATATTTTTTTATACACTAAAGACACTAAATCTTAGGAGGGTCTAACTGATTATATTTATTTTAATTTGTTTAATTTATGTAAGGCATAATTAACATGATATGTTGACTTATAAAAATATATCAAGTCATTAATGAATAATTATTCAAGAAATGTACACTTCAAAGCCCACGGTTAATGTTCAATTGAAAGATGCCATCAATATCCGTGTTCTTCATGTGTGGAGGTACATAAATTATCTTTGATATTTTCGATTAAGGATATTTACATGAAACCTTTCAAAAATGAAATGGGGAGTGGTAGAAGAGGTACGCACCTCATGCTATGAAGTAATTCTTTTTTGGTCTCCGGTTTTGGTGCGAGAACCTCGATTACATTATATAAAGTGATTGCCCGTATGCCCCGGCTTATCTCAGTCTAAATTCAATCGCATTAGGCGTCTATCACAATATTTAGAAGTGCGAACACACAATTCTGTATGCAATATAAACAGAAGTGTAACCGTATACGTACACCCAGAGTCATCAACCATGGACACATGCGTGGAACATAAAAGGCATCCAGTATTACCTAAGGTCACGAATTTGTTCAAGCCCAGACAACAAAGCCAAACCCAAAACAGTGGCTTCGGAACATGGTGGATATTTGGTGGATTGAGGCTCTCCAAAACCTCGATTTGCACTCCCCCTCCTGAGGCTCGCAAAAATAACTCCATCTTCAGACTCTTCAAAAACCTCGATTTGCACCCCAACCCCGAGGCTCACCCCAACCCCCGAGGCTCACCCCAAACCCAGAGGCTCACCCCAACCCACAAGGCTCACCCCAACCCCTGAGGCTCACCAAATTAAGGCTCTCCACAAACATGAATTAATTTTAACTCCTCTTATCTCCCTATCTGTCAGGGGTGAAACTGGCCTCAATTCCGACGCTCGATTTCTGATTTCTTTATTTTCTCTCACTGATCCTGCACTGCTTTCTCAACCAGTCGTCTCCATTCCTCTCTATCGTTCGTTCTCGTTCTCCACCCTTCTCCTAATCCTTCAACATTTCTCTTTACACAGTCCTCCCATCGCAGTCTAGGTCTGTTGCAAGAAAACAGAGTGGTCTATGGAAATTACCATAGAAATCATGTGTTTACGCCTCAACAATAAAATATTGAATGAGTATCGGTTTACGTAACTTAGTAATTAAATTGTGACATAAGTACGTACGGTATTAGTTGTATGTACATGTATAGTCATAGTAATCAGCATGACACGTTTTGATTTCGTAAACACATTATATCATACGTCAATTATATATGGATTTATAAATATATATATATATATAATTGACGAATGATATAATGTGTTTACGAAATCAAAACGTGTATATATATATATATATATATTGTTGTACACCAAAAATGTACAAATATGTAGTGTATTATTCATATGGTTTGGCTTTAATGTATTAAATCGTTAAATCGATTAATTACACTTTACTGCCATAAGGTATACGTTATACACAATAAAGCGCATATATTTAACTGGTTGTTATGGTATTGATGCATATTGCATAAGCAAGTTAGCACATTCAACAAGACAACTATTCAACTGTGTACATTTATTGGTAGACATGTGTGATATATTTCATATTTTCATAGTGATGATTCAACTTGTTATATATCTGTTGAATTTCAACGTTCTAGGAGATCAACCTGCCGCCTCCACACGGAGATTGTGAGAAACGTCGAAAGCTGCGATACTTCGATCATTACTCGTAGGCGGCCTGCTACAGGGAATGCATCACTGACTTCGTTATCTCAACTTGTGGCTGCAGAGATTACTATATGCCGCCGTTCGATACAAATTAGCAACACTCATTGTTATTTAACTGTTATTTATTATTAATCAACAAGATTACTGTTGTAACACTAATCGCCCATGATTTTCACATTGCTTGTGTGCAATATGTTATTTGCTTTCTTAAATGAAGTTGTTTTCACAACCAATAATCTCATGATGCTGCATATCATTTTATTTAAGAATGCTAGTATTCTGGCGGACAAGATCAGATTGAATACCTACCCGAGCTGTCGTTATTATGTATACAATACATCTACACACGACAGTTAGCTATGTGTTCATGCCAATGACAATAAATTATACGACATTAAAAAACAACAGGTATATTTGATATTTTCATACGTGCTCGTTTATATATAAAATGGAAATTTCGAAGGTGCTGGAAGGTGTAATAACCATTACAGGTATTTATCTGCTGCACTACTGATTACAGGTGACCTACCGCAACGTCTCCCAATACACAAGCTGCCTGCTGCCGGGCGAGAGGTAAACGTCTATTGGAATTTGTGGTCGATTTTCTGATAGAGCAAATACTCAGATGGCAGGTGAACAAGCGTTCTAATTAGTAAAGAAATATCATGACTCTGAGTCTCAGAAAATATCCATTCACGGCACGCGTACGGCCGAACACAACGCTCTCATGCGATGCATGTATATATTTCGGAACATACACGCAAGCACGCACGTACACACACACACACACACACACACACACACACACACACACACACACACACACACACACACACACACACACACACACACACACACACACACACACACACATACACACACACACACACACACACACACACACACACACACACACACACACACACACACACAACTTGAGTTGTTTCAAATGTTAGCATGAATGCTTGTATTTTAATGTCAGCATACAGTATGGTACATGGCCATACATTAATTATACTCTTCTTATATATCGAAATTTAAGGCGGCGTTGTCATTTCAGAATCATTCTACAAAAACGTGTCTGCGAGGTGCGCGTGCCCGAAAGCGTGCGTCATCGTGCTTTACAAAGCGACCACGAGTTATGGGACCGCCATTGAGAACAGCAATAACCGATTCGATGCGTCTGAAGAATTCCTTACGAGAGTGGGGAAGCACCTGAACGAATCACTCGACACCAGGGAGTACATACAGCCAGACAGACGGGAAGCCAACATACAGGAGGTTGAACGAGATCTCCGTGATTTACCACCAAAAAGGCGTGAGATATTGGCAGATTTCAAGACATTTCGCGAGGCTCTGTCTATGATCAAATGCAGACGTTATAAGGAATACCATACAAAATGCAACATATTGAGAAGTTAGCATTTCAAAATAAGGTTTTAGAGAGTTACTTTATCACCGGTTGGAAAGGAATGAATTTGTATGACTGTATTATGCCTGACTCGCTTCTGATCCTTAAAACACTAATTGATTCAGGAGACACGATTGAACAAGAACAATGGCGAACAGGCCTACTTAATGTACAACTCACCTTTTTGAAGAGAGTATTACAGAACCTAGACAGAGTGCATGACGCCTACCACAACGCCGTCCAATTGGTAAACAACAAGGTTAAATCGAACGGCAGTTACGACGCGCTTTACTTATCAAAATAATTGCTCAAACACACACCAGAAACAAAACGAGACGTACACCCGTCTAAGAGGACATATAACGAAATACATAAAACACCTGGATAAACTGTTGTGCATCAATATCACCGGTGGTCACATAACTGGAAATAAAAACAAATATATCAATCATAGCAACGGTTTCTAGCGAGCATTAGCGGAAAGTGACCTCAAATTGTATGAGTCGCAGGTCATACACCAACCGCTTGAGCGACTGAAACGTGCAAGTGCATCGTTGTTAACCTACAGTGATTTTTTTAACAGCATGATTAAGTGTGCGAGGAGTATTTCACACATGGAGGAATGTTCAACTGCATACCACAAGTGATTGGGATGAGAGCTCTGATAAGTATCGGTTAAGCATTGGACGTATGTTTGAATGTTCAACTGCATACCACAATACAAAGACGACCTGGGCACTAAACGCATACGTGAACGATTTGAAAAACAAAAGACGCACCAGCAAGTTACTTCTCGCCGGGGTGCTTAGTTCGCACGAAATAACGCAACTACTCGACAATTTTATAGAATCGGCTTGGAGAACACAAGAACGTATGCGTGCATCTATAGCGGATTTGCGAGGATTTCATTTTAATAGGTGCTTGATCAGAGTAAATAGTCCATTGTTGCTTGCATTCGACTCTAAATTGTGTTACTTTCTCAACATAGCAACCGGTGCCGAGAAATCTGCCATGGAAGATTATTCCACGCTACACAATGACAATTCACTCCTGAAGTGGATAAAACAACCTCACGGGACCTTATTTTTTAGTTGCGTTGGTCCATCGTACACACCCTGGTATTCTTTCATGAATGTCTAACTTCGGCAACTAACCTACTTCACTCAAATCGCTGGTTCCTTTACTTCACAAGACTCGATTGAATGGAACTGTATTTAGGTATGTTATAAAAGTGTACCAATTCAGCCATCATTACAAATACGTTCAAATACAAATGTTTCCTTCAAATTACATGATGTAATAATTAGTTGAATTTTAATGACATATTGCGTATATTCCGTTGTGCGTATCTTTGTAATGATTACAATAATGTTTCCACATGCACACACGCAGTCATTACTAAACACGCTTATAATATAATCAAACAAGAGTCTCCCCAAGAACAAGATTTGCACGCATACTCGGCTACTTACATGCACATAAACATACACATTGGTAGTAAATTCACACATTCGTTTTAATAGTGATCGTATCGAATTCGCAATTCAACTCTTCCTCTGAACGTGTTTCAGTCAAACCTTTCTAGAGCTGAACATCTACATGCGCGACCTGCGAGTCCAGGAATACGAGCAGCTGGAAGTCTACACACTCTTTGATTTACTAAGTAATGTGTGTTTTATTGCGCTGTTAAATCAGAGCAAAGCAAGAACAGTTCACTTCAGTTGTTAGTAGACTATATACCCTGTTATTGGATTACGTCGCTGTTATTTTGCGTAGATTGGGAGAGGCCAAATTTATGGACAGGGAATCAGATTGGAGGATAAGAGGCAACAAAGAATCGATCTGGATTAAAAATCCAATGACACCATAAATCGAGATGAAGGCCGATACCGACTCTTACGCATCTATGACGATCCATAAAAGAGCCACCCAGGACGCGACGGTGGGGCACACGTCTGCGCGGGACTACCGTGTCGCAATCTTGCGGTAGCTGTCTGAAGAAGACTGCTTAAAGCAGCCGAATCGTCACGGGAAAAAGGTAAACTGACTGTGAAATAAGTACAAATATCACTCATTTAATTGCGACATGTTGTATAAAAATCGTCTACATGTGGGGAATACAAAGAGTGTGCAGGTCCTGGTACGTGACGAAACGACATTTAAGAATAGAGAAATTATGAGACATCAACCGGCGACTTTTTCCCGGAGATAAGGGCGACGAGAACGGCGACAAACACACAATCAGTGACAGGCGAGGACTGACGACACTAAAAACCGGCAACAAAATAGGACAGGTGATAGCACCAATAGATGACACACATAGAGATACGACACTAGCAACCGGTGAAAACAAGGACGAAAGACGCTAGTAACTGACCGGTGGATCAGCCATCAACGACTGTACCTGCTGCATCGCGTATCGGGGGAACGGGTCTCGGATGCACGACTGGCGGCGGACGATTGTGTCGACGTAGCGACCATCGGTTCAGGGACGAGCCTTCGTCGACCGCGACAGCTCCACCGCGAACTGACGGGGCTGACCCGGGGCGACAGGCCAAGGCGATCGGACCTATAACCATGACGAGCTCGACGATGATGAGACGGCTTGCGTTGCCGATACCTTTATGCTTTGACATTCGGGGAATGGCGTGTGACTAGCACGAGTTGATAAGTCACACAACGTTAACAATTGCTGTTGATACGTATTGCCTTTCACGTATATTACCTGTTCGCATTAGTTTGGTTAGGTGTGGATGAATCTAATTTTGTCGTAGAAAAGGTTATCGCCAGATAGGGTGTGTCCTGGTTTTTAACGTTAATTTTATGTGATTGCTTTGTTTGTTGTTTGGATTGTTTCTGGATATATTCAGAAATATTATACTTTATGCAATATTGCTCTACTATACGTATTAGCAGTGTTTACTTGTGAGGCAGTTATTGACAAGCGTTGAATTATTTAAGCGGCCATCCCTAGATGATCTAAGCTCGGCCATCCGCCGACAAACTGGAACAAGGTGAACTACCACTGCAGGTCCCACTTACGTAATATTATGGTGGATATGTTCATTAAGTAGGGACAGGGTTTCAGCTTAAAACACCTAAGGTGGCAACAAAAATATTGCGAAGCACATTAACATAGTTACGTTAAGAAAACATTCGAACATTCTATAATTAGTAATATGAATCTAATTTTAAAAACTACAAATTTTAAAAACTACATTCTAAATTAATATTTAGTTATGTTGTAGAACTTGGTACGATGTAATTACGGTTTAGAATAATTCCCTGGTATGAATTATTTGTATTGTGTAATATCGACGTTTTCTCTTTGACACTCGGAGAATATGCGTGTGACCAACAGGCTTACGACGTGTACGTTCTACGTCGGGACGGAGGGAGGAATTCAGCCGTTTTGTATAAAAGATATCGCCAGACAGCGCGATATCATAATTATACCTGATGTTTAATAACACCTAACATGTGACTGCGAATGTTGTATTGTATTGCACGTATTCGGATGTATTAAACTTGATATACTGCATGTATAGACTTCAAACGGTTGTCTTGTAAATTCTCGTGTCTTCCAGCGCCGAATGCAGTGCATGAGAGAGGGTGCACATGTCCAAGGGTTCCACTACATGTAACTTTTATGATGCTCCACAATACGCTTTTTGGTAATTTCCTTGGGTTTGAAATGATTTTTTTCGACGTAATTTGAATGCTTCGATATTGTGCAAACTGGTCTTCAAAATGGGAAAAAGTCGTATTTTGCTGTGAAGTCCCTATGGTAGAAGATAGGACAGAGTGAGAACTATCACGACACAACGCCCGGCTAAACACTGTCCTGGAGCCCCCAAAGTCTCAAATCCAGCACTTGTCAATTATGATTGGTGTCCTGTGACATCGTACGGTATGATACGGCGCAGTTACCTCATAGAATAGTTTCACTGTACAAAACGTTTGCGTTATGTTATGTCAAGGAATACAATACGAAAACATTGTAAACAAAAATTAGTTCTCTCTCTCTCTCTCTCTCTCTCTCTCTCTCTCTCTCTCTCTCTCTCTCTCTCTCTCTCTCTCTCTCTCTCTCTCTCTCTCTCTCTCTCTCTCTCTCTCTCTCTCTCTCTCTCTCTCTCTCTCTCTCTCTCTCTCTCTCTCTCTCTCTCTCTCTCTCTCTCTCTCTCTCTCTCTCTCTCTCTCTCTCTCTCTCTCTCTCTCTCTCTCTCTCTCTCTCTCTCTCTCTCTCTCTCTCTCTCTCTCTCTCTCTCTCTCTCTCTCTCTCTCTCTCTCTCTCTCTCTCTCTCTCTCTCTCTCTCTCTCTCTCTCTCTCTCTCTCTCTCTCTCTCTCTCTCTCTCTCTCTCTCTCTCTCTCTCTCTCTGAACTCCGTCTTCTGGTTCCATGCTAAGCTCACAGTCTAGTTCCAGCCGTTATATATATATGGAGATGCATTAAAGTAAGAATTTGTATTTTTTTTTTTTATTATAAACAATAGCCATAAAATATCGATTAAAAATAACTAGAATAAAAAAGTACTAATTGTCATATTGAAACGAATTAAATATACTGCGATAATAGTAGACTTATGTGTGAAGGGTGAGGAGTAAACATTAAGCGCGAGTTTGAAGTAGTGTGTTTTAAGACTGGCTTTAAATGTGCCCATGAAATGTGTCAGCCGTAAATTTTTGGACAGCGTGTTCCGGAGCGTTAGTCCTGCGCATGAGAATGAACAACGCCCGAACCGTTCAAGGTTATATCGCGCAACAGCTAACAGCCGGTGGCCAGTGAACGATGGAATAAACGGACCGTGTAGTAAACGGGCAATGGAATAAATGGGCCGTGGAGCAAACTGACCGTGGAATAAACGGAGCGTTGACGAAACAGACTCTGTAGGGAAAACGGCCCTTGTACTATACTGACCGTGGAGTAAACTGACCGTGGAGTAAACTGCCCATGGAGTAAACGGACCTGATTCGACAGAAATACGACCCTACGTTTTATATATATGAATTGTTGGCCTTCATGATGAAAAGTTGTTTTGTGTAACAACGTAGCGAGCACCTAGCGGATAAGCTAGGTGGTAAAAACAACCTGTTTCCCCTCTAATACTGCACACCCCTTTAATTCGCTCCAGCGCGTAATCTTTATGTACCTGTCTGTGCACAGGATGCGAAATACACTGTTTAGATTGTCTGTGCACAGTGGCAATCCCTGTGAATTAATAAATTTGTATTGCCCATTACCAACCTACGCAATAGTTGGTGTAACTTTATACAAACAGAGAAAGGGCTGCATGAACAATTCTGTAACACATGTCATCATATATACACTGGGGGTGAGGGGGTACCGAGCGGAAGTAGCACACGAAATATATATATATATATATATATATATATACATATATATATATATATATACATACATACATATATATATATATATATATATACTAGCTGAGTTCAAACCGAAACATGCACAACTAACGGAGATATGGGTGCACAAACAAATAGAGAACGAACTGTTTTATAATATAGATATGTCCTATTCCTATTTATCCAATATAACATTTGACAGTCACTTTTTTAATACACTAACATGACGGGCGATAATGTACGACGCTATATGAAAAAATGACACATATCTCCAGCTGTAGGGAATATATACCAAATGCGAAAGAGGGCGCTACTTGTAAGCGTGCGGACGTGACCAGCAACAGGTAGACCTGGTGCATGTTAAGCGCTGAGGATTTTCAAACGTCAATAACTTAAACATTATTTTAAATTGCTGCGTACATCCAGGGATATATTTGTAAATGCAACAATTATATTTACCATGATATACACAAACATTACATTCCGCGGCTGGAACTTCGCGTGCAGCCTTTTGAAATATTGAGCCCCCAAATTCTCCACCCGTCGTACGAATTTCAAAACGTTTTCAATCAACGAACCATCTCAATGGGCTCGGTAGATCACATGCAAAATTTCAGCCCAATACATGCAAAACTAATGGAGATGTGGGTGCACAAACAGAGAACGAACTGTTTTGTAATATAGATATAGATGCAGTAGTTATGTACGCATACATGTGTGTATGTATGACTGCATGCATGCATACATTCAAGGTCAATTACAATTAATTTAGTTATATACTCAAATCAGAAACAAGCAACAGTTTTTTAGGTAGACATACTCAGAGCAGAACTGTCTTTGTTGCAGCTACTGAGGCGTTTTCAACTTGTCTGTTTTTATTTGTTAGAAAACTGCCTAAAACATCAGCGGAAGTTATTGCACGCGACGTCCAGATTCGCCACCGTTGCTTCTTTTCAGTAAATGATCTGCCTTGGACCTTGAATACAAACTATTGATACCTGATGCGTTCATTCAGATCTTTTCAGAAAAGTTGTCCATATGTTTTTTATTCTGTTAACCTAGTAACACGGCTAATGATATCGCCGTAGTGATCGTAGTATTTTAGCCCGTCGCGATAAATCTAACAAAAAGTTCCAAAATTTTATATCTCCGCCAAAATTTGGAAAATCGGTAAATGAAGCTCAAATGGTCAGCATAAACTAGTTTTGGTGTATATATTGACATACAAATTGAATTCCACAAGATTTAAAGGCATGTTATTAAATACAAAAACAGCAGACACACTATACACGTCGACAATGTCTTCGACATTTATTGAGAAGAAAATGGATTAACTAATTTCTTAATGTCGAAAACAATGGTTTAACCCGCTACTAATACCACGATATACCGCTGTAAAACCCGTCTGCCCAAATAAACGTACAATAATGTTATGTGTGTATATGCGGTAGCTTGTGTGACCGTATAATAAATCGTCATAGGGGAAATCGGGGCAAAGCGGCTACTGAGGCAAAGTGGACAATAACAGTTTAAGTTCAGACCACTTGCATCATCTAACGTTGATGTTATAAAAACATTAGTTGATATCACTAATACTTGGGTGCATCACCTTCGCGTGGAAAATCAGTCGCCATTTTTACGTTCTGGCGGTAAGTAGTTTTTAGTGTATTTTTTTTATTTTTTTTCGTTTTTTGGAACGCTTTTCATAGTCGTATATGTCAGAAATATTGGAAATGCCTGCAAGCGTGTGATCCGCTATATGTATACGTAAAACTAAGTTATGACAATGTTCGCGGAATAGCGTATGGGAATGGCTCAAATTTGTTACGACAGCGAATGTGGGACAAAGTGGATGGGACAAAGTGGCCAGGCGGGGCGAAGTGGGCATAATTGTGTTCACTTAACCCCACGCTTTTACATTACATGGAGTAGTGAGTTCTTAACAAATACGCAAAACGGACATCAGAAGTGGATACGGGTGGTGGGGACGGAAAATACCCCCCCCCCCGATATATCAGTTTTATAATCGCAGTCCACCACGTTTGACGAAATTTGAAGTATTTAGTAAATCTAGTTTCTTTTATAGCTAATGGATTGTTCATTATTAGTTATTATTTAGTATATTTGTTGTCTAATCAGATACAATAATAATTACTGCATTATATTAAAGTGGACATTTAGTAAATTTAAAGATGTATGGTCGAAATTAAATTGTGGATGTTATCGCTTATGTAATCACATCACGCCCCGCAACCTGCCCTCCCATTGATTTATTCTGCTCAGCGCATGACTGTTCCATTCTGCATAAAATTAACACCCTACGTATGTCTGTTACTGCAGTTTAAAATGGTAAGAACTTATAAACGAACAAGTATGCAACAAGCGTGGAGCGATGTATCTATGGCAAAAGCCACCGGTGCGGTTAGGTCAGGTAGCAACGTGAAAACAGCAGCGGCCACCTTCAACGTACCAAGAACAACCTTCAAACGAAGGGTGGAAAGGTCGACTTCGAGAACGGTAAAAGATGCATCAAGATAGGGCCTTGGACGCCACAAACCTGTGTTTTCTGGGGAAGAGGAACAAAAACTGTGTGACCATGTTCTAGAACTGGAATCCAGGATGTTTGGATTGTCGATAATTGACCTGAGGCGATTAGCGTTTCAGTTTGTAGAGAAGAATGATATACCACACCTATTTAATATGCAAAGTGAACTGGTTTGAGGGATGGGTAGCAGCATTTTGGAAAACGGACCCCCAGTAATCCCGATGACGAACATGCGTTTGTGTGTGATATGTTCAAAACATGTTAATGTCGATACAGTTTAAAGTCAGCATTAACCAATTACACGTTCATGTTTGTTGAGTTATGTAAGGACACCTAAGTATATCTAATTTGCTATTTGTTACATTAAGAATGTTTACCGTATTAGTTAACGCAGTTATCATTACAGTTATTGATAATACTACTCGAATGCCACACACACGTTTTATGTACGTGTCCATTGAACAGTAATACTTGATTCACGTGATGTTTAAGAAGTGCTGTGTATGATCAGATCACGATTTCGTGTTCGATCCGTTTTCGTTCATTTTTTAGCTTGGTTGGGTTGGCTTTTGATGTCACACAGATAGTGTCCATTTCCCCCCAGGGGTGGGGCAAAGTGGACATATTGCAGAGGGTACACTTTCAGCGTTGCAGGACCTAAACATATTATTTCGATGGAACGGAACTGGTTTCATCTTTTAGACCAGTTTCTGTAGTGAGTCTCGTTGTCAAATATTAAAAAAAATATTAACAAATATGTACACAATAACAATTGTTTGCTTAGGGGGCCGCTTTGCCCCGATCTCCCCTACATACCAGAGAAATGACGCGTTGCTTTGTGGAGCGAAAAACATACAGCCTGTGTATGGTATAAATATATCTGAACGACGCCAACGACCCGAACCAGCAAATGCGTCTTGGAACGTTTGGCATGTAAGATAAAAGGTGAACGTTTGTATCAATTGATGTTATCAGTTAGAGGGAGTCGAAGCTCTGCTGGCACATAGAGCGAACTAATCTTTTCATCGACAATGTTAGGCCAACGGCGCCGGCGTCCACCATATTCTCATGAAAAGGTGGCATATGTTTGCAAACAATCAATGAACTGTTTAAATGCAAACAATGGCAAACGTTCGCTTATTAAAAATGCATATTTAATAATTTACACTGAACAATTACTACACTACACTAACAACTGTTCTGTTGGTAGATCGAGTGGCGTCATCAACCGCACTGCGAAATACGTTTGGTTTCAGCGCGGGTAAATATATTTTGTCAATGTCAGCGGGAACCCACCACACACAGTTCTTGTTATTGGTCATTTTAACACCGCGGGAACTTTTTTAAATGTCTTAGCATTGCCGTTGTTACCATAAATAAATATGTTCCCTTCGTGAGTTGCTGTCTATGGGAAAGACCACCTAACGTTGTTGTCATTGGTCATTGCATACTCAGGGAACAAGAGGAGAACTTTCGAAACTGTTTTAGAGATAACATCGTTCCTATTAACAACTGTACTTTTTGCCCTTTTCAAAACGACATCGGTGGAAATCCTTTCTTATAATTTACAAATCAGTAATTAATCTTACATTAACTTAGATTTGAAACATATATATATATATATATATACTTTAAAGTAACGGGTGACGCGGTGCCAATGCGTTAATATAAACGCGCTCTCAGTTGTGGATATATCAACGCGTCATTTAGTCTAATTAAACTCGTCACTATAGCCACACTAAAATAATGATATCAACGCGTTAAGATGACGAAGCTCTGGTTGTTCGATAGATCAAGGGGTTTTATTTATGCAACGACGCCAACAATGTTTGACCCCACGGAGTGAAGAGACTGCACCCCGACGTCATAAAAAGGCGTTGCTACCTGCTGTGGGATGGTGGATTGCCGCCGAAACCACCCCTTGAAGTGGGAAATAAAGTAAAAAATCTTCAACCCCCTTTCCCTTAAAATATTTGGGTCTCAGCGCCCCCCCCCCCCCCCCCCATAAGCTACCCATTTCCGACGTCAGCGATATGTAGTCGTGTATAAACCAATTAGTGTACAGAATGCTCACACCTACACTGAACGAGAATTGTGTAGCTACTAAGCTTTTTGCGGCGTGTTCGGTGGCGCCATCTGCCAGACAACGAAATTCGTTTCTGGGCTCGCGGTGTAATATCGGCCACCTATAAGAGCTTGTGTTTGCCCGAAGTAGGGCCGCTGGATTTTTAGACATATAACACAACTATATGCTTTTGAGCACTATTCTCTAGCGTCGTCTTCAGTAGTAAGCCGATTGCAAAATTATCGGAATACACTAATGTGAGGATTTACAAGCGTGGACATTATCAGTTATTGGTATTATAAACAGTTTGCTTGATAAGTTGTTTTGAGAGAAACAACACTAAATCAAATGGCACAAAAAGACGCCATCTGCGATGCAAAAGCACACCGTAACAACGGGTTTCACAAACATGTTTTGTCACCAAAAATATTAAATATGTAATGTTTACTTCCCAGTCATCGATTCATCTTACTAGCTATGTAACGCGAAATCCAAAAATAGTGTGCCGCTTTCGAATGAAACAAGATCCCGAATAGGATCGTGTTGTTTTATCGGTTTGTGAGTGTCGCCTATCTCGTACGGTGCCAATTGCATTCTTGCATTTAATTTCTACTATCTTGGGTGCGAGAATCCAGAAATCGCATCATGCATACGTCAACCATTAAAATAACAGCAACGGATCTGTCCGAGTTCATCACAATGACGGTTGACTTGCTTCAAGATAGCCGCCATCTTGTGAACGACCCTGCTGCTAAACAGGGTGCATTGCTGGTCCATCAGGTAACATTTGTTTGGTATATTGAATTTACATATTTATCTGGTTTCGTGAGTTGCATAGCATAAAAGCATGTGTATTTTGCACTTTGCACATACTGTGGCTCAGAGTAATACACGGGATATATCTTGGTGAAACACTAGTATGTTTACGTGTGCTGATACATACGACATATATCGTTGTCTACTGTTAAAACAATACCAACTGCACTGATTATTAGCCGTCTTAAGTATTGCAACTCAATGCTAAAGAAGGTTGCTGAAATAAACGTAGCTAAAATCCAGCATACACGTGCAAAATTGTGGTGCACGTGTCGTACTCAAAGCGTCTCGTTCATTACTGTAATGTTCATTGTAATTATTATCACAGCATAACCATACCGTGAGGTGCTGTCTTCTGGCGGACAAAATCACGTAGTAACGCATTGGATCTGGTCAGTGTAATCAGTGTATTTTGCGGTAGTGAATAAAGATGGTGTCCGTTCAAACCATGTGTTCGACTCTGGCAGTTCGTTCTAAACATGACTAAACATGACAATCACCACCACTGCCCATATTTAAACATACCCCCTAGTTTCGTATTACATGACGAATGAAACTTATAGTTTCCACTTTTGCTTTCCGAGTTCTCTCTGAGCAGCAGCCACCATATTTGACTAATCTCCTGGTCTTTCCAATATGGGCAGGCAACTGAAATAATCGACCTCACGTCAACAGGAACGAACTTCACAACACATTAACGTCATCTAAAAATACAGCCATATTCCCCTAAAGAATTGAAGACATATTTACTCAAAATTGCATTTCCGCCCAAATCGTCGGCGTTACCTGACTTTTAATAATGACTGCTCGTTCCACTTTATCGTTTTCTTAACGAATCTAACATGTTGCACTTTTGAGCGCGGGTTCCCGAGTATTTACGGCTTCAGAATGTCATTATTATTATTATTAAATACACCATTTCGTAATTAATGCCATTCTCGCAAGGCTAATTACGTGCATTTTGTAGTTTGATCTATCAGTGTCTATTGTTCGTGGATACCACCGAGGTTTTGTTTAGATCCAGACTACTCAATTCGACGGGAGAGGTGCAGGTTTCATTCGAGATGAACGCACGGCGTGGCAGCAGGCTCTTTCCGCTGTGGACATCCAGCACAGACAGGTAGTTCTCAAAGTCACCATGACAATCAAATTACAAAACACATACAATGAGAAATAGCGGCAGATTAGCAGCACATTATGAAATTGTCAGGTCTAAACATAATGTCATGTAAAATTGTCTTGTAGGAACGTGTGTTTAAGCTACAATAAACACTGGATGTGGCAAAATATAGTCAGTTCACTGGGTTTATTATTTAAATTTATATTGAAATTATTTACAATGGTGAGCATTTCTGGCATTAAAATTGATGTCAAGGAAACTGATTACTGAGCTTAGCTAGTGTGTGTGGTGTAGTCAGTCCTGCATAACATGGGTTCTAATGAAATTACAGGCTGTTCTGAATATCACGAAGTTTGTGCAGAGTGTACTTGCTGCCATGAACACCATAACAACAGTGTTAAATGTTCTGGCTATTCTGAACACATTGCTAGCTTTGTTTGTTGTCGGACATGCAGGCTATCACGAATAACTGGCGCGTTAATGTTGCATTGCAGGTTGTCCTTGATATATCAAACTCTAACGCTGAGCAAGAGGAACGGCTGCAGGGAAATATCGCTGAAATAAGAAGACAAGTGGCAGATGTGTTTATTATGGAAGTACGGATTCAAATTCTCAATAACTACGCTTTGTGGTGTCCCTTTTGCACATTCAACGTGCCACCTCTTACAGAGAAATGATATGGTAGCTTGACTACAACCGACTCTACCATGTTTATCACACTGGTTTGTCCCGCGTGCCTCCACAACACAGTCAACATAGGGTGTTCATTGTCTGGGTCTTGTGTATGTAATGTGTCCATATCGTTTAGTGTACTATATTTAGTACAGTAAATGAATGAAATCGAATACAGAATATAGCTTTGGAACAGAAAGATACCCTTTGTCATATGAAGTCTGTTATGGATACTATAAAACGTGCGGAGCTCGATTTGATGAGCCGAAAAGACGTAATCCTTCAAGAAATTTTTTTAGAAGTCTAATTAATAGTCTAATAATTTTAGTTAAACTACAGTAATGGGAATATACGTTCTGGATAAATGTTCAGACGTTGCACAATCTGAGAATATTATTGTTAGTAATAACACAATAACACAATTTTCTTAGTACACAACTATACATTTTCGACGCACAATCAACGTTTCAACCGCCTTCGGCTGCCTTCATCGGAAACTGTTCTTCCTCTGCTCGCCAGATGGTGTGGCGAGCAGGCTGTCCCACACGTGACTCAGTCTGTATCCTCCCTCGTCTCTGTTCATAGTTGGTATTGTCTTTCTAATCCAGATGGCCTCCTCAATCCATCGCGTACACCTGTCTGTTTCTCTATCTACCATTATAACAACCCTCCCAGTCTATGATTGCTGTTTCTGTCCTCATGGGCAGGTATCGATGGCTTGTGTTCATATAGTTATGTTTTCAACTTCATTCTTATGTTCTTCTAGCCACGTGCCACATGTTCTCCCCGTGTCCCCAATGAACGAGGTGTTGCAGGTCTTGCAAGGGATTTGGTATACATAGTCTCTCTTCTTGCTGTCTTTCACTTTGTCTTTTGGGTGTACTAATATTTGTCTGAGGTTGAGGCGTCGTCAGACAGCTGACCCTATCTCATGTAGTTTTAGTACGCATTGCACCGGTTCTGTCAGTCCTGGGATGTGTCGAAAGGTGACCATACCTCTGGACTTTTCTTTGTTCTTCTTATCCTTAGTCTTACCCCTCATCTTCCTTATGGTTCGTCTTGGGTACCCGCACCGCTTTGGTGATGTGCTCCATCTCTTTTTCTGTCCTCTGTCTCAGTTACGATGTTGTTGCATCTGTCCAGTGATGTTTTGATGACACCCATTTTCTGATGGAACGGCAGTGACCCTCTCACTCTCTTCTTCGTACGTGAATTGGTGTTGCCTGTTGCGTCATATTTGTTACACCACACCATCTGGCGAACATAAGAAGAACAGTTCCTCACGAAGGCGGTTGAAACGTCGATTGTGAGTAAAAAATTCCTAGTTGTGTATTAAGAAAATTGTGTTATTTCATTACTTCAAACTTGATGAACATTTTCACGACTATTGTTAGTGGTTTTACTTGCAGAATAATACAGCAATTGTTATAAATTCGTTAAGACAAGCGTATTTGATACAAGTTGAGAAAAAATCAGCCTTTTCTAAACAGCTTCATATACGCCTCTTGTGTATAGATTTTACGCAGTCTAAAGTAGCATTGCACTATTGTTTTCTAATTGAACAGATGACACAGAAAAAGACAAGAGCAAGCGGTCTGTGTCCGTTTTCCGGCAGTTGAACCAGCTAAAGCAGCCAAACCTGTGGGTAGCACTGGCGCCCAACTAGATGTCAGCTGGCGGGATGTTGGATATGGATAGAGTTGTCGGGTTGGACGACCTGTCGAGCCTCCAGTTCGTCTTCGAGGGCGGTGCGGCACGGGATGTTACGCATTTAAGGTACGCCAATGTATGGAATGACGACTTCAAATACTACGACAACGTTTAATCGACGGCGTTTTGAACATCACGTGAACAGCAATCATGATGATGACAATGATGATGATGATGATGATGACGAAGATAAGATGCACCTCTGCTTCATCGGCCATAAAATAACATCGTATTATCCCCGATTAAACGATAACAGTTTTGTCACTATGACAACGTGAGTAGTTATAGAGGGCGATTGGACCTCCTTCGGAATGAAAGAACAAAGGGAAATGCCAGGGTTTTTCCCATAAAAAGTAGCAAACGGAATGAAACATCAAAGTGTTTTGCCAAGGTTTTC
This sequence comes from Escarpia spicata, assembly GCA_963995525.1. Lineage (NCBI taxonomy): Eukaryota > Metazoa > Annelida > Polychaeta > Sabellida > Siboglinidae > Escarpia > Escarpia spicata. The sequence continues at coordinate 50,524,397 of OZ023216.1, read as the reverse complement.
CATACAAAATGGGTTATTAGTCACTAAATCTATAAACAATCTGGTGGCTTGTGCGAATCTGTTATCAATCAGCGACCGTCGAATGTTTATAAACAAAACTCGGGACCGCCGAGTGTTTACGGTCCAAGGTACATGCGGTTTGGAATCAAAGATCAAAGGGTTTTGCCAGGATTTTTTCATCATAAAAAATGGATAATTAGTGGGTTTTTCCCATAAAATTTTTTTTATTAGTCACTAAATATATAAACAAACATACAAAAAAGAGACTAAGGAGGCGGGGTAATTAATCATTAATTACATAAACAAATAAATACAACTGAACCTCCCACTAGGGGCGGTGGGCACCGAGAGTGCTTATCTCAACGCCGGCGACCAATGTTTATCAACACGCCACGCCGCCCGACAGGTGTTTATCAACAAAGAGCAACCAGCGGTTGTATGAGTCATAATCCTATTGTGTTCTGTGCAAGCCGTGTGTAGGACGAATATTAATATTCGCATGGGGAAAATAAAGTGTCCTGTTTGTAAATCGGGGTTGCTTTTGGTAAAAGAACATCTTTGCTAGCATTAGAGCGTGTGTAACTGGAGCGTGTGTAAGACTGTTGACACAGACCGCTATTGCCTCAGACGGGTGCTTACCTTAGGCTGGTGAGTTCTTCGGCGTGTGCATGTATTGTAGTATCAACGCGTGTTTTATGGAACGGAAAGTGTGAGGTAAGGCAGCTTTATAGCAAGGCTACACGGTTTATTAGCTCGGCAGCCCACGTCTCTTTATGAGGCAGTGCACACTCATACTGAGGTGGTAGTGTAGTGTTTAGAGCAGTGGACTCTCAGACAGAGGCGGTAGTGTAGTGCTTAGAGCAGTGAACTCTCAGACAAAGGCGGTAGTGTAGTGCTTAGAGCAGTGAACTCTCAGACAGAGGCGGTAGTGTAGTGGATACAGCAGTGAACTCTCAGACAGAGGCGGTAGTGTAGTGCTTGGAGCAGTGGACTCTCAGACGGAGGCTGTAGTGTAGTGGTTAGAGCAGTGGACTCTCAGACAGAGGCGGTAGTGTAGTGGTTAGAGCAGTGGACTCTCAGACAGAGGCGGTAGTGTAGTGGTTAGAGCAGTGGACTCTCAGACAGAGGCGGTAGTGTAGTGGTTAGAGAGGTGGTAGTGTAGTGGTTAGTGCATAACACAGAGGTGGTAGTGTAGGGGTTAGGGCTCTCATACCAGAGGTGGTAGTGTAGTGGTTAAAGCAGTCGCGTCTCATACAGAGGTGGTGTGTATGGTTAGGGCAGTGGACTCTCATACAGAGGTGGTGTGTATGGTTAGGGCAGTGGACTCTCATACCAGAGGTGCTACTGTGGAGCAAGCACCCAACACGAACCAGTCTATATACACTGTATGTATTTGGACACCTAAAAACATAGTCACTATATTTACTCTATGTTTGGACACATAAACAATAGTCACTATAAACTCTGTATGTATTTGGACACCTAAAACATAGTCACTGTAAACAATGTATGTATTTGGACACCTAAAACATAGTCACTGTAAACAATGTATGTATTTGGACACCTAAAAACATAGTCACTGTAAACAATGTATGTATTTGGACACCTAAAAACATAGTCACTGTAAACAATGTATGTATTTGGACACCTAAAACATAGTCACTGTAAACAATGTATGTATTTGGACACCTAAAAACATAGTCACTATAAACAATGTATGTATTTGGACACCTAAAAACATAGTCACTGTAAACAATGTATGTATTTGGACACCTAAAACATAGTCACTATATATACTCTGTGTATTTGGACATCTAAACCATAGTCGCTATATACACTGTATGTATTTGGACACCTAAAACATAGTCACTGTAAACAATGTATGTATTTGCACACCTAAAAACATAGTCACTGTAAACAATGTATGTATTTGGACACCTAAAAACATAGTCACTGTAAACAATGTATGTATTTGGACACCTAAAAACATAGTCACTGTAAACAATGTATGTATTTGGACACCTAAAACATAGCTACTATCTATTTGGACACGTAAAACATAGTCACTATATATACTATGTGTATTTGGACACCTAAAACATAATCACTATATACACTGTATGTATTTGGACACCAAAACCGTAGTCAATACATGCACTGTTTTTATTGGGAGACTTAAACCGTAGTTACTATATCCACTGTTTTTATTTTGAAACTTAAACCGTAGTCACTCTATACACTGTATGCATTTGGACATCTAAAAACATAGTCACCTCATTATCGATCTATAACTCTATATATATATATATATATATTGTTGTAAACCAAAAAAACATACACATTAAAGATAGTGTATCATTTATATGGTTTTGCTTTAATGTGTTAAATCGTTAAGTAAGGTATACATATCGGCAACACAGGGGTGGGGAGGGAAGCTGCACCCATGAATGTCTCTGGGGGCAGACATGGTTTTCTGCCCCTCCCCCACTAGTAATAGGCGGCGCAGCGTCGGAAATGTTTTCCAAAGCACCACTCGCGTGATCGTCGTCTGCCGACCGCCAACGTGAAACTTCCGCTTCTACCTAGATGACGTTGGGAAGGTTTTACTCATCGCCGCGGCCCACCCTATCTAGTCTGTCATGTGTGGTGATTTCAACACACGGTATGGTGATTCCACATGCGCCGATGCAACGAACGTGGCTGATTTGCTGGAGACTCGTGGTTTTGTACAAAATGTGCAATGCGCAACACATGAGGGCGGAAACATACTGGACCTGGTTATCACGTCGGGAACATCTCACGGCATAGCTACACCAGTTGAGCCGAAGACTCTTGTAACTGATCACAGTGTGATTGAATGCGGATTATGCCAACCTAAGCCAGAGCGTATGACTCGACGCGTTCAATACCGCAAGTATTCAGCCATTGACAGCAGCCGTTTTACCGCTAATCTCGCGGCATCAGATCATAACGTTCCTGAACAAAATCCTGAAGTTATCCTCATTCGATACGATGCGTGCATACGTAGCATCGTTAACGTCCATGCCCCAGTAATCTCGCAGACTATCACGGCTAGGCCGACGACACCGTGGCATACATGCGAACTAACTGACGAGAAGCGGGCATTACGTCGTGCTGAGCGTAACTGGCGACAAACTGGACAGACTGTACATCGTCAAATATATACCGGTTTGCGCAACCCGCTCCAAAAATCACTCATTACTGCATGATCGCATTACTACCTAACTGAGATGACAAATGCCGGTGGCAACATCCGACGTGTCTACCAGATCGCAAACACACTACTTGGTCGAGCTGGAGACCGACCGCTACCCGAAGACGCTACACAAGCTACTATTGCAGAGAAATTCCAGAAGAGTTTCTCCGAGAAGATCGATGCGTTGCGCCGCAATACTACTCAAGAGTCAATCGTCAATTGAAGACGTAGAGGCGAATGTGGCTGCACATTTAGTGTGTTTCGAAGCTGTTTCACCGGCAGACGTGAAGAACATAATTTTAGCATCTGCTCCCAGGTCATGCGAGCTGGATCCGCTGACAGCGTCACTCCTTCAACATGACTTTGAAGCGCTGTGTCCTGTTATTACACGTATAATTAATGCGTCGTTCTCCACTGCTATAGTCCCCCAGTCGATGAAGCACGCCATTGTGACGCCAGTACTGAAAAAAACGAGGTGCTGATGTCAATGTGCTCACTAACTTTCGCCAAATATCGAACATTTCGTTTGTGGCGAAGACAATGGAGCACTAGGTCTCAAGACAACTGCAACGCTTCCTGAACGAGAATGGCATACCAGGCGTCTACTAGAGTTCCTACCGACCACGCCACGGTGCGGAGAAAGCATTCTTACGCATGCACAGTGATGTGGTGCAAGCGATTGCTGCTAGCCGTGGAATACTTCTTGTGCTTCTCGATTTAACAGCACCCTTTGACACAATAAACAAATCTATGCATCCTAAACTGAGTCCGCCATTCCGGCTGGAGGAGATGGAACGAATCCATCGAGTCGCACCCAGCGACAAGCCAACGAGACCAGTGCTTGTAAAATTCGTAATTTGTAAAAAGAGTTTACAAGGCCAGGGTAGGGTTGAATCCCAACTCCCGTAGACCCCGATGGGACCAAACACCTGGCGAATCAAGCACAGACCAGACGGGCTCAGTTGGCAAGTCAGCTGAAGGCACCAGGACTCAGGTCCTCTTCCTGAACGAGGATCTGAAGCAGATCAGGGCCAGGCTATTGTACAACTGCCGGGTGGCAAAGAGGAAGAAACTTATCAATGACTGTTGGTCGTCAGACGGGACTATTCTCATGAAGAACAATGTCAGTAAAGTTGTCGTTGTCAAATCTCTCAAAGAACTGAATGACAATACCAAATAAGGTATCATGAAATTAACACAGCTCCAGTGCTTTTGTACTTGTATACATCAAGCCATGACTGTATACAGTAAGTTTGTACTTCTATACATCAAGCCATGAGTGTATACACTAAGTTTGTACTTGTATACACCAAGCCATGTGTGTATACGGTAAGTTTGTACTTGTATACACCAAGCCATGAGTGTATACAGTAAGTTTGTACTTGTGTACACCAAGACATGACTGTATACAGTAAGTTTGTAATTGTATACACCAAGCCATGAGTGTATACAGTAAGTTTGTACTTGTATACACCAAGCCACGAGTGTATACAGTAAGTTTGTAATTGTATACACCAAGCCATGACTGTATACAGTAAGTTTGTACATGTATACACCAAGCCATGACTGTATACAGTAAGTTTGTACTTGTATACACCACGCCATGACTGTATACTGTAAGTTTGTACTTGTATACACCAAGCCATGACTGTATACAGTAAGTTTGTACTTGTGTACACCAAGCCATGAGTGTATACAGTAAGTTTGTACTTGTATACACCAAGCCATGAGTGTATACAGTAAGTTTGTACTTCTATACATCAAGCCATGAGTGTATACAGTAAGTTTGTACTTGTATACACCAAGCCATGAGTGTATACAGTAAGTTTGTACTTCTATACATCAAGCCATGAGTGTATACAGTAAGTTTGTACTTGTATACACCAAGCCATGACTGTATACAGTAAGTTTGTACTTGTATACACCAAGCCATGAGAGTGTACATACGTTTGTACTTGTATACACCAAGCCATGAGTGTATACAGTAAGTTTGTACTTGTATACACCAAGCCATGAGTGTATACAGTAAGTTTGTACTTGTATACACCAAGCCATGGGTGTATACAGTAAGTTGGTACTTCTATACACCAAGCCATGACTGTATACAGTAAGTTTGTTCTTGTATACACCAAGCCATGAGTGTATACAGTAAGTTTGTACTTGTATACACCAAGCCATGGGTGTATACATTAAGTTTGTACTTGTATACACCAAGCCATGAATGTATGCATTAAGTTTGTACTTGTATACACCAAGCCATGAGTGTATACAGTAAGTTTGTACTTGTATACACCAAGCCATGAGTGTATACAGTAAGTTTGTACTTGTATACATCAAGCCATGGGTGTATACATTAAGTTTGTACTTGTTTACACCAAGCCATGGGTGTATACAGTAAGTTTGTACTTGTATACACCAAGCCATGGGTGTATACAGTAAGTTTGTACTTGAATACATCAAGCCATGGGTGTATACAGTAAGTATACATCAAGCCATGGGTGTATACAGTAAGTTTGTACTTGTATACACCAAGCCATGACTGTATACAGTAAGTTTGTTCTTGTATACACCAAGCCATGAGTGTATACAGTAAGTTTGTACTTCTATACACCAAGCCATAAGTGTATACAGTAAGTTTTTATTTGTATACACCAAGCCATGACTGTATACAGTAAGTTTGTACTTGTATACACCAAGCCATGACTGTATACAGTAAGTTTGTACTTGTGTACACCAAGCCATGACTGTATACAGTAAGTTTGTACTTGTATACACCAAGCCATGGGTGTATACAGTAAGTTTGTACTTGTATACACCAAGCCATGACTGTATACAGTAAGTTTGTACTTGTATACACCAAGCCATGACTGTATACAGTAAGTTTGTACTTGTGTACACCAAGCCATGACTGTATACAGTAAGTTTGTACTTGTATACACCAAGCCATGAGTGTATACAGTAAGTTTGTAATTGTATACACCAAGCCATGACTGTATACAGTAAGTTTGTACATGTATACACCAAGCCATGACTGTATACAGTAAGTTTGTACTTGTATACACCACGCCATGACTGTATACTGTAAGTTTGTACTTGTATACACCAAGCCATGACTGTATACAGTAAGTTTGTACTTGTGTACACCAAGCCATGAGTGTATACAGTAAGTTTGTACTTGTATACACCAAGCCATGAGTGTATACAGTAAGTTTGTACTTCTATACATCAAGCCATGAGTGTATACAGTAAGTTTGTACTTGTATACACCAAGCCATGAGTGTATACAGTAAGTTTGTACTTCTATACATCAAGCCATGAGAGTATACAGTAAGTTTGTACTTGTATACACCAAGCCATGACTGTATACAGTAAGTTTGTACTTGTATACACCAAGCCATGGGTGTATACAGTAAGTTTGTACTTGTAGACATCAAACCATGGGTGTATACATTAAGTTTGTACTTGTATACACCAAGCCATGAGTGTATACAGTAAGTTTGTACTTGTATACACCAAGCCATGGGTGTATACAGTAAGTTTGTACTTGTATACACCAAGCCATTGGTGTATACAGTAAGTTTGTACTTGTATACATCAAGCCATGAGAGTGTACATACGTTTGTACTTGTATACACCAAGCCATGAGTGTATACAGTAAGTTTGTACTTGTATACATCAAGCCATGGGTGTATACATTAAGTTTGTACTTGTATACACCAAGCCATGGGTGTATACAGTAAGTTTGTACTTGTATACACCAAGCCATGGGTGTATACAGTAAGTTTGTACTTGTATACACCAAGCCATGGGTGTATACATTAAGTTTGTACTTGTATACACCAAGCCATGAATGTATGCATTAAGTTTGTACTTGTATACACCAAGCCATGAGTGTATACAGTAAGTTTGTACTTGTATACACCAAGCCATGAGTGTATACAGTAAGTTTGTACTTGTATACATCAAGCCATGGGTGTATACATTAAGTTTGTACTTGTTTACACCAAGCCATGGGTGTATACAGTAAGTTTGTACTTGTATACACCAAGCCATGGGTGTATACAGTAAGTTTGTACTTGAATACATCAAGCCATGGGTGTATACAGTAAGTATACATCAAGCCATGGGTGTATACAGTAAGTTTGTACTTGTATACACCAAGCCATGACTGTATACAGTAAGTTTGTTCTTGTATACACCAAGCCATGGGTGTATACATTAAGTTTGTACTTGTATACACCAAGCCATGAATGTATGCATTAAGTTTGTACTTGTATACACCAAGCCATGAGTGTATACAGTAAGTTTGTACTTGTATACACCAAGCCATGAGTGTATACAGTAAGTTTGTACTTGTATACATCAAGCCATGGGTGTATACATTAAGTTTGTACTTGTTTACACCAAGCCATGGGTGTATACAGTAAGTTTGTACTTGTATACACCAAGCCATGGGTGTATACAGTAAGTTTGTACTTGAATACATCAAGCCATGGGTGTATACAGTAAGTATACATCAAGCCATGGGTGTATACAGTAAGTTTGTACTTGTATACACCAAGCCATGACTGTATACAGTAAGTTTGTTCTTGTATACACCAAGCCATGAGTGTATACAGTAAGTTTGTACTTCTATACACCAAGCCATAAGTGTATACAGTAAGTTTTTATTTGTATACACCAAGCCATGACTGTATACAGTAAGTTTGTACTTGTATACACCAAGCCATGACTGTATACAGTAAGTTTGTACTTGTGTACACCAAGCCATGACTGTATACAGTAAGTTTGTACTTGTATACACCAAGCCATGGGTGTATACAGTAAGTTTGTACTTGTATACACCAAGCCATGACTGTATACAGTAAGTTTGTACTTGTATACACCAAGCCATGACTGTATACAGTAAGTTTGTACTTGTGTACACCAAGCCATGACTGTATACAGTAAGTTTGTACTTGTATACACCAAGCCATGAGTGTATACAGTAAGTTTGTAATTGTATACACCAAGCCATGACTGTATACAGTAAGTTTGTACATGTATACACCAAGCCATGACTGTATACAGTAAGTTTGTACTTGTATACACCACGCCATGACTGTATACTGTAAGTTTGTACTTGTATACACCAAGCCATGACTGTATACAGTAAGTTTGTACTTGTGTACACCAAGCCATGAGTGTATACAGTAAGTTTGTACTTGTATACACCAAGCCATGAGTGTATACAGTAAGTTTGTACTTCTATACATCAAGCCATGAGTGTATACAGTAAGTTTGTACTTGTATACACCAAGCCATGAGTGTATACAGTAAGTTTGTACTTCTATACATCAAGCCATGAGAGTATACAGTAAGTTTGTACTTGTATACACCAAGCCATGACTGTATACAGTAAGTTTGTGCTTGTATACACCAAGCCATGGGTGTATACAGTAAGTTTGTACTTGTAGACATCAAACCATGGGTGTATACATTAAGTTTGTACTTGTATACACCAAGCCATGAGTGTATACAGTAAGTTTGTACCTGTATACACCAAGCCATGAGTGTATACAGTAAGTTTGTACTTCTATACACCAAGCCATGGGTGTATACAGTAAGTTTGTACTTGTATACACCAAGCCATGGGTGTATACAGTAAGTTTGTACTTGTATACACCAAGCCATTGGTGTATACAGTAAGTTTGTACTTGTATACATCAAGCCATGAGAGTGTACATACGTTTGTACTTGTATACACCAAGCCATGAGTGTATACAGTAAGTTTGTACTTGTATACATCAAGCCATGGGTGTATACATTAAGTTTGTACTTGTATACACCAAGCCATGGGTGTATACAGTAAGTTTGTACTTGTATACACCAAGCCATGGGTGTATACAGTAAGTTTGTACTTGTATACATCAAGCCATGGGTGTATACAGTAAGTTTGTACTTGTATACACCAAGCCATGACTGTATACAGTAAGTTTGTTCTTGTATACACCAAGCCATGAGTGTATACAGTAAGTTTGTACTTGTGTACACCAAGCCATGAGTGTATACAGTAAGTTTGTACTTGTATACACAAAGCCATGAGTGTATACAGTAAGTTTGTACTTCTATACACCAAGCCATGAGTGTATACAATAAGTTTGTACTTGTATACACCAAGCCATGAGTGTATACAGTAAGTTTGTACTTGTATACACCAAGCCATGGGTGTATACAGTAAGTTGGTACTTCTATACACCAAGCCATGACTGTATACAGTAAGTTTGTTCTTGTATACACCAAGCCATGAGTGTATACAGTAAGTTTGTACTTGTATACACCAAGCCATGAATGTATGCATTAAGTTTGTACTTGTATACACCAAGCCATGAGTGTATACAGTAAGTTTGTACTTGTATACACCAAGCCATGAGTGTATACAGTAAGTTTGTACTTGTATACATCAAGCCATGGGTGTATACATTAAGTTTGTACTTGTTTACACCAAGCCATGGGTGTATACAGTAAGTTTGTACTTGTATACACCAAGCCATGGGTGTATACAGTAAGTTTGTACTTGAATACATCAAGCCATGGGTGTATACAGTAAGAATACATCAAGCCATGGGTGTATACAGTAAGTTTGTACTTGTATACACCAAGCCATGACTGTATACAGTAAGTTTGTTCTTGTATACACCAAGCCATGAGTGTATACAGTAAGTTTGTACTTCTATACACCAAGCCATAAGTGTATACAGTAAGTTTTTATTTGTATACACCAAGCCATGACTGTATACAGTAAGTTTGTACTTGTATACACCAAGCCATGACTGTATACAGTAAGTTTGTACTTGTGTACACCAAGCCATGACTGTATACAGTAAGTTTGTACTTGTATACACCAAGCCATGGGTGTATACAGTAAGTTTGTACTTGTATACACCAAGCCATGGGTGTATACAGTAAGTATACATCAAGCCATGGGTGTATACAGTAAGTTTGTACTTGTATACACCAAGCCATGACTGTATACAGTAAGTTTGTTCTTGTGTACACCAAGCCATGAGTGTATACAGTAAGTTTGTACTTCTATACACCAAGCCATAAGTGTATACAGTAAGTTTTTATTTGTATACACCAAGCCATGACTGTATACAGTAAGTTTGTACTTGTGTACACCAAGCCATGACTGTATACAGTAAGTTTGTACTTGTATACACCAAGCCATGAGTGTATACAGTAAGTTTGTAATTGTATACACCAAGCCATGACTGTATACAGTAAGTTTGTACATGTATACACCAAGCCATGACTGTATACAGTAAGTTTGTACTTGTATACACCACGCCATGACTGTATACTGTAAGTTTGTACTTGTATACACCAAGCCATGACTGTATACAGTAAGTTTGTACTTGTGTACACCAAGCCATGAGTGTATACAGTAAGTTTGTACTTGTATACACCAAGCCATGAGTGTATACAGTAAGTTTGTACTTCTATACATCAAACCATCAGTGTATACAGTAAGTTTGTACTTGTATACACCAAGCCATGACTGTATACAGTAAGTTTGTACTTGTATACACCAAGCCATGGGTGTATACAGTAAGTTTGTACTTGTAGACATCAAACCATGGGTGTATACATTAAGTTTGTACTTATATACACCAAGCCATGAGTGTATACAGTAAGTTTGTACCTGTATACACCAAGCCATGAGTGTATACAGTAAGTTTGTACTACTATACACCAAGCCATGGGTGTATACAGTAAGTTTGTACTTGTATACACCAAGCCATGGGTGTATACAGTAAGTTTGTACTTGTATACACCAAGCCATTGGTGTATACAGTAAGTTTTTACTTGTATACATCAAGCCATGAGAGTGTACATATGTTTGTACTTGTATACACCAAGCCATGAGTGTATACAGTAAGTTTGTACTTGTATACATCAAGCCATGGGTGTATACATTAAGTTTGTACTTGTATACAACAAGCCATGGGTGTATACAGTAAGTTTGTACTTGTATACACCAAGCCATGGGTGTATACAGTAAGTTTATACTTGTATACATCAAGCCATGGGTGTATACAGTAAGTTTGTACTTGTATACACCACGCCATGACTGTATACTGTAAGTTTGTACTTGTATACACCAAGCCATGACTGTATACAGTAAGTTTGTACTTGTATACACCAAGCCATGGGTGTATACAGTAAGTTTGTACTTGTATACACCAAGCCATGACTGTATACAGTAAGTTTGTACTTGTATACACCAAGCCATGACTGTATACAGTAAGTTTGTACTTGTGTACACCAAGCCATGACTGTATACAGTAAGTTTGTACTTGTATACACCAAGCCATGAGTGTATACAGTAAGTTTGTAATTGTATACACCAAGCCATGACTGTATACAGTAAGTTTGTACATGTATACACCAAGCCATGACTGTATACAGTAAGTTTGTACTTGTATACACCACGCCATGACTGTATACTGTAAGTTTGTACTTGTATACACCAAGCCATGACTGTATACAGTAAGTTTGTACTTGTGTACACCAAGCCATGAGTGTATACAGTAAGTTTGTACTTGTATACACCAAGCCATGAGTGTATACAGTAAGTTTGTACTTCTATACATCAAGCCATGAGTGTATACAGTAAGTTTGTACTTGTATACACCAAGCCATGAGTGTATACAGTAAGTTTGTACTTCTATACATCAAGCCATGAGAGTATACAGTAAGTTTGTACTTGTATACACCAAGCCATGACTGTATACAGTAAGTTTGTGCTTGTATACACCAAGCCATGGGTGTATACAGTAAGTTTGTACTTGTAGACATCAAACCATGGGTGTATACATTAACTTTGTACTTGTATACACCAAGCCATGAGTGTATACAGTAAGTTTGTACCTGTATACACCAAGCCATGAGTGTATACAGTAAGTTTGTACTTCTATACACCAAGCCATGGGTGTATACAGTAAGTTTGTACTTGTATACACCAAGCCATGGGTGTATACAGTAAGTTTGTACTTGTATACACCAAGCCATTGGTGTATACAGTAAGTTTGTACTTGTATACATCAAGCCATGAGAGTGTACATACGTTTGTACTTGTATACACCAAGCCATGAGTGTATACAGTAAGTTTGTACTTGTATACATCAAGCCATGGGTGTATACATTAAGTTTGTACTTGTATACACCAAGCCATGGGTGTATACAGTAAGTTTGTACTTGTATACACCAAGCCATGGGTGTATACAGTAAGTTTGTACTTGTATACATCAAGCCATGGGTGTATACAGTAAGTTTGTACTTGTATACACCAAGCCATGACTGTATACAGTAAGTTTGTTCTTGTATACACCAAGCCATGAGTGTATACAGTAAGTTTGTACTTGTGTACACCAAGCCATGAGTGTATACAGTAAGTTTGTACTTGTATACACAAAGCCATGAGTGTATACAGTAAGTTTGTACTTCTATACACCAAGCCATGAGTGTATACAATAAGTTTGTACTTGTATACACCAAGCCATGAGTGTATACAGTAAGTTTGTACTTGTATACACCAAGCCATGGGTGTATACAGTAAGTTGGTACTTCTATACACCAAGCCATGACTGTATACAGTAAGTTTGTTCTTGTATACACCAAGCCATGAGTGTATACAGTAAGTTTGTACTTGTATACACCAAGCCATGAATGTATGCATTAAGTTTGTACTTGTATACACCAAGCCATGAGTGTATACAGTAAGTTTGTACTTGTATACACCAAGCCATGAGTGTATACAGTAAGTTTGTACTTGTATACATCAAGCCATGGGTGTATACATTAAGTTTGTACTTGTTTACACCAAGCCATGGGTGTATACAGTAAGTTTGTACTTGTATACACCAAGCCATGGTTGTGTACAGTAAGTTTGTACTTGAATACATCAAGCCATGGGTGTATACAGTAAGAATACATCAAGCCATGGGTGTATACAGTAAGTTTGTACTTGTATACACCAAGCCATGACTGTATACAGTAAGTTTGTTCTTGTATACACCAAGCCATGAGTGTATACAGTAAGTTTGTACTTCTATACACCAAGCCATAAGTGTATACAGTAAGTTTTTATTTGTATACACCAAGCCATGACTGTATACAGTAAGTTTGTACTTGTATACACCAAGCCATGACTGTATACAGTAAGTTTGTACTTGTGTACACCAAGCCATGACTGTATACAGTAAGTTTGTACTTGTATACACCAAGCCATGGGTGTATACAGTAAGTTTGTACTTGTATACACCAAGCCATGGGTGTATACAGTAAGTATACATCAAGCCATGGGTGTATACAGTAAGTTTGTACTTGTATACACCAAGCCATGACTGTATACAGTAAGTTTGTTCTTGTGTACACCAAGCCATGAGTGTATACAGTAAGTTTGTACTTCTATACACCAAGCCATAAGTGTATACAGTAAGTTTTTATTTGTATACACCAAGCCATGACTGTATACAGTAAGTTTGTACTTGTGTACACCAAGCCATGACTGTATACAGTAAGTTTGTACTTGTATACACCAAGCCATGAGTGTATACAGTAAGTTTGTAATTGTATACACCAAGCCATGACTGTATACAGTAAGTTTGTACATGTATACACCAAGCCATGACTGTATACAGTAAGTTTGTACTTGTATACACCACGCCATGACTGTATACTGTAAGTTTGTACTTGTATACACCAAGCCATGACTGTATACAGTAAGTTTGTACTTGTGTACACCAAGCCATGAGTGTATACAGTAAGTTTGTACTTGTATACACCAAGCCATGAGTGTATACAGTAAGTTTGTACTTCTATACATCAAACCATCAGTGTATACAGTAAGTTTGTACTTGTATACACCAAGCCATGACTGTATACAGTAAGTTTGTACTTGTATACACCAAGCCATGGGTGTATACAGTAAGTTTGTACTTGTAGACATCAAACCATGGGTGTATACATTAAGTTTGTACTTGTATACACCAAGCCATGAGTGTATACAGTAAGTTTGTACCTGTATACACCAAGCCATGAGTGTATACAGTAAGTTTGTACTACTATACACCAAGCCATGGGTGTATACAGTAAGTTTGTACTTGTATACACCAAGCCATGGGTGTATACAGTAAGTTTGTACTTGTATACACCAAGCCATTGGTGTATACAGTAAGTTTGTACTTGTATACATCAAGCCATGAGAGTGTACATATGTTTGTACTTGTATACACCAAGCCATGAGTGTATACAGTAAGTTTGTACTTGTATACATCAAGCCATGGGTGTATACATTAAGTTTGTACTTGTATACAACAAGCCATGGGTGTATACAGTAAGTTTGTACTTGTATACACCAAGCCATGGGTGTATACAGTAAGTTTATACTTGTATACATCAAGCCATGGGTGTATACAGTAAGTTTGTACTTGTATACACCAAGCCATGACTGTATACAGTAAGTTTGTTCTTGTATACACCAAGCCATGAGTGTATACAGTAAGTTTGTACTTGTGTACACCAAGCCATGAGTGTATACAGTAAGTTTGTACTTGTGTACACAAAGCCATGAGTGTATACAGTAAGTTTGTACTTGTGTACACCAAGCCATGAGTGTATACAGTAAGTTTGTACTTGTGTACACAAAGCCATGAGTGTATACAGTAAGTTTGTACTTGTATACACCAAGCCATGGGTGTATACAGTAAGTTTGTACTTGTATACACCAAGCCATGGGTGTATACAGTAAGTATACATCAAGCCATGGGTGTATACAGTAAGTTTGTACTTGTATACACCAAGCCATGACTGTATACAGTAAGTTTGTTCTTGTACACACCAAGCCATGAGTGTATACAGTAAGTTTGTACTTCTATACACCAAGCCATAAGTGTATACAGTAAGTTTTTATTTGTATACACCAAGCCATGACTGTATACTGTAAGTTTGTACTTGTATACACCAAGCCATGACTGTATACAGTAAGTTTGTACTTGTGTACACCAAGCCATGACTGTATACAGTAAGTTTGTACTTGTATACACCAAGCCATGAGTGTATACAGTAAGTTTTTAATTGTATACACCAAGCCATGACTGTATACAGTAAGTTTGTACTTGTATACACCAAGCCATGGGTGTATACAGTAAGTTTGTACTTCTATACACCAAGCCATGACTGTATACAGTAAGTTTGTTCTTGTATACACCAAGCCATGAGTGTATACAGTAAGTTTGTACTTGTGTACACCAAGCCATGAGTGTATACAGTAAGTATGTACTTGTATGCACCAAGCCATGAGTGTATACAGTAAGTTTGTACTTCTATACACCAAGCCATGAGTGTATACAATAAGTTTGTACTTGTATACACCAAGCCATGAGTGTATACAGTAAGTTGGTACTTCTATACACCAAGCCATGACTGTATACAGTAAGTTTGTTCTTGTATACACCAAGCCATGAGTGTATACAGTAAGTTTGTACTTGTATACACCAAGCCATGGGTGTATACATTAAGTATGTACTTGTATACACCAAGCCATGAATGTATGCATTAAGTTTGTACTTGTATACACCAAGCCATGAGTGTATACAGTAAGTTTGTACTTGTATACACCAAGCCATAAGTGTATACAGTAAGTTTGTTCTTGTATACACCAAGCCATGACTGTATACAGTAAGTTTGTACTTGTATACACCAAGCCATGACTGTATACAGTAAGTTTGTACTTGTGTACACCAAGCCATGACTGTATACAGTAAGTTTGTACTTGTATACACCAAGCCATGAGTGTATACAGTAAGTTTGTAATTGTATACACCAAGCCATGACTGTATACAGTAAGTTTGTACATGTATACACCAAGCCATGACTGCATACAGTAAGTTTGTACTTGTATACACCAAGCCATGGGTGTATACAGTAAGTTTGTACTTGTAGACATCAAACCATGGGTGTATACATTAAGTTTGTACTTGTATACACCAAGCCATGACTGTATACAGTAAGTTTGTACTTGTATACACCAAGCCATGACTGTATACAGTAAGTTTGTACTTGTGTACACCAAGCCATGACTGTATACAGTAAGTTTGTACTTGTATACACCAAGCCATGAGTGTATACAGTAAGTTTGTAATTGTATACACCAAGCCATGACTGTATACAGTAAGTTTGTACATGTATACACCAAGCCATGACTGTATACAGTAAGTTTGTACTTGTATACACCACGCCATGACTGTATACTGTAAGTTTGTACTTGTATACACCAAGCCATGACTGTATACAGTAAGTTTGTACTTGTGTACACCAAGCCATGAGTGTATACAGTAAGTTTGTACTTGTATACACCAAGCCATGAGTGTATACAGTAAGTTTGTACTTCTATACATCAAGCCATGAGTGTATACAGTAAGTTTGTACTTGTATACACCAAGCCATGAGTGTATACAGTAAGTTTGTACTTCTATACATCAAGCCATGAGAGTATACAGTAAGTTTGTACTTGTATACACCAAGCCATGACTGTATACAGTAAGTTTGTACTTGTATACACCAAGCCATGGGTGTATACAGTAAGTTTGTACTTGTAGACATCAAACCATGGGTGTATACATTAAGTTTGTACTTGTATACACCAAGCCATGAGTGTATACAGTAAGTTTGTACTTGTATACACCAAGCCATGGGTGTATACAGTAAGTTTGTACTTGGATACACCAAGCCATTGGTGTATACAGTAAGTTTGTACTTGTATACATCAAGCCATGAGAGTGTACATACGTTTGTACTTGTATACACCAAGCCATGAGTGTATACAGTAAGTTTGTACTTGTATACATCAAGCCATGGGTGTATACATTAAGTTTGTACTTGTATACACCAAGCCATGGGTGTATACAGTAAGTTTGTACTTGTATACACCAAGCCATGGGTGTATACAGTAAGTTTGTACTTGTATACACCAAGCCATGGGTGTATACATTAAGTTTGTACTTGTATACACCAAGCCATGAATGTATGCATTAAGTTTGTACTTGTATACACCAAGCCATGAGTGTATACAGTAAGTTTGTACTTGTATACACCAAGCCATGAGTGTATACAGTAAGTTTGTACTTGTATACATCAAGCCATGGGTGTATACATTAAGTTTGTACTTGTTTACACCAAGCCATGGGTGTATACAGTAAGTTTGTACTTGTATACACCAAGCCATGGGTGTATACAGTAAGTTTGTACTTGAATACATCAAGCCATGGGTGTATACAGTAAGTATACATCAAGCCATGGGTGTATACAGTAAGTTTGTACTTGTATACACCAAGCCATGACTGTATACAGTAAGTTTGTTCTTGTATACACCAAGCCATGGGTGTATACATTAAGTTTGTACTTGTATACACCAAGCCATGAATGTATGCATTAAGTTTGTACTTGTATACACCAAGCCATGAGTGTATACAGTAAGTTTGTACTTGTATACACCAAGCCATGAGTGTATACAGTAAGTTTGTACTTGTATACATCAAGCCATGGGTGTATACATTAAGTTTGTACTTGTTTACACCAAGCCATGGGTGTATACAGTAAGTTTGTACTTGTATACACCAAGCCATGGGTGTATACAGTAAGTTTGTACTTGAATACATCAAGCCATGGGTGTATACAGTAAGTATACATCAAGCCATGGGTGTATACAGTAAGTTTGTACTTGTATACACCAAGCCATGACTGTATACAGTAAGTTTGTTCTTGTATACACCAAGCCATGAGTGTATACAGTAAGTTTGTACTTCTATACACCAAGCCATAAGTGTATACAGTAAGTTTTTATTTGTATACACCAAGCCATGACTGTATACAGTAAGTTTGTACTTGTATACACCAAGCCATGACTGTATACAGTAAGTTTGTACTTGTGTACACCAAGCCATGACTGTATACAGTAAGTTTGTACTTGTATACACCAAGCCATGGGTGTATACAGTAAGTTTGTACTTGTATACACCAAGCCATGACTGTATACAGTAAGTTTGTACTTGTATACACCAAGCCATGACTGTATACAGTAAGTTTGTACTTGTGTACACCAAGCCATGACTGTATACAGTAAGTTTGTACTTGTATACACCAAGCCATGAGTGTATACAGTAAGTTTGTAATTGTATACACCAAGCCATGACTGTATACAGTAAGTTTGTACATGTATACACCAAGCCATGACTGTATACAGTAAGTTTGTACTTGTATACACCACGCCATGACTGTATACTGTAAGTTTGTACTTGTATACACCAAGCCATGACTGTATACAGTAAGTTTGTACTTGTGTACACCAAGCCATGAGTGTATACAGTAAGTTTGTACTTGTATACACCAAGCCATGAGTGTATACAGTAAGTTTGTACTTCTATACATCAAGCCATGAGTGTATACAGTAAGTTTGTACTTGTATACACCAAGCCATGAGTGTATACAGTAAGTTTGTACTTCTATACATCAAGCCATGAGAGTATACAGTAAGTTTGTACTTGTATACACCAAGCCATGACTGTATACAGTAAGTTTGTGCTTGTATACACCAAGCCATGGGTGTATACAGTAAGTTTGTACTTGTAGACATCAAACCATGGGTGTATACATTAAGTTTGTACTTGTATACACCAAGCCATGAGTGTATACAGTAAGTTTGTACCTGTATACACCAAGCCATGAGTGTATACAGTAAGTTTGTACTTCTATACACCAAGCCATGGGTGTATACAGTAAGTTTGTACTTGTATACACCAAGCCATGGGTGTATACAGTAAGTTTGTACTTGTATACATCAAGCCA
The DNA here is from genome assembly GCA_963995525.1 of Escarpia spicata. Taxonomy (NCBI): domain Eukaryota; kingdom Metazoa; phylum Annelida; class Polychaeta; order Sabellida; family Siboglinidae; genus Escarpia; species Escarpia spicata. Next base: position 50,505,292 of record OZ023216.1, on the reverse strand, counting down.
TGGGTGTATACATTAAGTTTGTACTTGTATACACCAAGCCATGGGTGTATACAGTAAGTTTGTACTTGTATACACCAAGCCATGGGTGTATACAGTAAGTTTGTACTTGTATACATCAAGCCATGGGTGTATACAGTAAGTTTGTACTTGTATACACCAAGCCATGACTGTATACAGTAAGTTTGTTCTTGTATACACCAAGCCATGAGTGTATACAGTAAGTTTGTACTTGTGTACACCAAGCCATGAGTGTATACAGTAAGTTTGTACTTGTATACACAAAGCCATGAGTGTATACAGTAAGTTTGTACTTCTATACACCAAGCCATGAGTGTATACAATAAGTTTGTACTTGTATACACCAAGCCATGAGTGTATACAGTAAGTTTGTACTTGTATACACCAAGCCATGGGTGTATACAGTAAGTTGGTACTTCTATACACCAAGCCATGACTGTATACAGTAAGTTTGTTCTTGTATACACCAAGCCATGAGTGTATACAGTAAGTTTGTACTTGTATACACCAAGCCATGAGTGTATACAGTAAGTTTGTACTTGTATACACCAAGCCATGAGTGTATACAGTAAGTTTGTACTTGTATACATCAAGCCATGGGTGTATACATTAAGTTTGTACTTGTTTACACCAAGCCATGGGTGTATACAGTAAGTTTGTACTTGTATACACCAAGCCATGGGTGTATACAGTAAGTTTGTACTTGAATACATCAAGCCATGGGTGTATACAGTAAGAATACATCAAGCCATGGGTGTATACAGTAAGTTTGTACTTGTATACACCAAGCCATGACTGTATACAGTAAGTTTGTTCTTGTATACACCAAGCCATGAGTGTATACAGTAAGTTTGTACTTCTATACACCAAGCCATAAGTGTATACAGTAAGTTTTTATTTGTATACACCAAGCCATGACTGTATACAGTAAGTTTGTACTTGTATACACCAAGCCATGACTGTATACAGTAAGTTTGTACTTGTGTACACCAAGCCATGACTGTATACAGTAAGTTTGTACTTGTATACACCAAGCCATGGGTGTATACAGTAAGTTTGTACTTGTATACACCAAGCCATGGGTGTATACAGTAAGTATACATCAAGCCATGGGTGTATACAGTAAGTTTGTACTTGTATACACCAAGCCATGACTGTATACAGTAAGTTTGTTCTTGTGTACACCAAGCCATGAGTGTATACAGTAAGTTTGTACTTCTATACACCAAGCCATAAGTGTATACAGTAAGTTTTTATTTGTATAGACCAAGCCATGACTGTATACAGTAAGTTTGTACTTGTGTACACCAAGCCATGACTGTATACAGTAAGTTTGTACTTGTATACACCAAGCCATATGTGTATACAGTAAGTTTGTAATTGTATACACCAAGCCATGACTGTATACAGTAAGTTTGTACATGTATACACCAAGCCATGACTGTATACAGTAAGTTTGTACTTGTATACACCACGCCATGACTGTATACTGTAAGTTTGTACTTGTATACACCAAGCCATGACTGTATACAGTAAGTTTGTACTTGTGTACACCAAGCCATGAGTGTATACAGTAAGTTTGTACTTGTATACACCAAGCCATGAGTGTATACAGTAAGTTTGTACTTCTATACATCAAACCATCAGTGTATACAGTAAGTTTGTACTTGTATACACCAAGCCATGACTGTATACAGTAAGTTTGTACTTGTATACACCAAGCCATGGGTGTATACAGTAAGTTTGTACTTGTAGACATCAAACCATGGGTGTATACATTAAGTTTGTACTTATATACACCAAGCCATGAGTGTATACAGTAAGTTTGTACCTGTATACACCAAGCCATGAGTGTATACAGTAAGTTTGTACTACTATACACCAAGCCATGGGTGTATACAGTAAGTTTGTACTTGTATACACCAAGCCATGGGTGTATACAGTAAGTTTGTACTTGTATACACCAAGCCATTGGTGTATACAGTAAGTTTTTACTTGTATACATCAAGCCATGAGAGTGTACATATGTTTGTACTTGTATACACCAAGCCATGAGTGTATACAGTAAGTTTGTACTTGTATACATCAAGCCATGGGTGTATACATTAAGTTTGTACTTGTATACAACAAGCCATGGGTGTATACAGTAAGTTTGTACTTGTATACACCAAGCCATGGGTGTATACAGTAAGTTTATACTTGTATACATCAAGCCATGGGTGTATACAGTAAGTTTGTACTTGTATACACCACGCCATGACTGTATACTGTAAGTTTGTACTTGTATACACCAAGCCATGACTGTATACAGTAAGTTTGTACTTGTATACACCAAGCCATGGGTGTATACAGTAAGTTTGTACTTGTATACACCAAGCCATGACTGTATACAGTAAGTTTGTACTTGTATACACCAAGCCATGACTGTATACAGTAAGTTTGTACTTGTATACACCAAGCCATGACTGTATACAGTAAGTTTGTACTTGTGTACACCAAGCCATGACTGTATACAGTAAGTTTGTACTTGTATACACCAAGCCATGAGTGTATACAGTAAGTTTGTAATTGTATACACCAAGCCATGACTGTATACAGTAAGTTTGTACATGTATACACCAAGCCATGACTGTATACAGTAAGTTTGTACTTGTATACACCACGCCATGACTGTATACTGTAAGTTTGTACTTGTATACACCAAGCCATGACTGTATACAGTAAGTTTGTACTTGTGTACACCAAGCCATGAGTGTATACAGTAAGTTTGTACTTGTATACACCAAGCCATGAGTGTATACAGTAAGTTTGTACTTCTATACATCAAGCCATGAGTGTATACAGTAAGTTTGTACTTGTATACACCAAGCCATGAGTGTATACAGTAAGTTTGTACTTCTATACATCAAGCCATGAGAGTATACAGTAAGTTTGTACTTGTATACACCAAGCCATGACTGTATACAGTAAGTTTGTGCTTGTATACACCAAGCCATGGGTGTATACAGTAAGTTTGTACTTGTAGACATCAAACCATGGGTGTATACATTAAGTTTGTACTTGTATACACCAAGCCATGAGTGTATACAGTAAGTTTGTACCTGTATACACCAAGCCATGAGTGTATACAGTAAGTTTGTACTTCTATACACCAAGCCATGGGTGTATACAGTAAGTTTGTACTTGTATACACCAAGCCATGGGTGTATACAGTAAGTTTGTACTTGTATACACCAAGCCATTGGTGTATACAGTAAGTTTGTACTTGTATACATCAAGCCATGAGAGTGTACATACGTTTGTACTTGTATACACCAAGCCATGAGTGTATACAGTAAGTTTGTACTTGTATACATCAAGCCATGGGTGTATACATTAAGTTTGTACTTGTATACACCAAGCCATGGGTGTATACAGTAAGTTTGTACTTGTATACACCAAGCCATGGGTGTATACAGTAAGTTTGTACTTGTATACATCAAGCCATGGGTGTATACAGTAAGTTTGTACTTGTATACACCAAGCCATGACTGTATACAGTAAGTTTGTTCTTGTATACACCAAGCCATGAGTGTATACAGTAAGTTTGTACTTGTGTACACCAAGCCATGAGTGTATACAGTAAGTTTGTACTTGTATACACAAAGCCATGAGTGTATACAGTAAGTTTGTACTTGTATACACCAAGCCATGGGTGTATACAGTAAGTTGGTACTTCTATACACCAAGCCATGACTGTATACAGTAAGTTTGTTCTTGTATACACCAAGCCATGAGTGTATACAGTAAGTTTGTACTTGTATACACCAAGCCATGAATGTATGCATTAAGTTTGTACTTGTATACACCAAGCCATGAGTGTATACAGTAAGTTTGTACTTGTATACACCAAGCCATGAGTGTATACAGTAAGTTTGTACTTGTATACATCAAGCCATGGGTGTATACATTAAGTTTGTACTTGTTTACACCAAGCCATGGGTGTATACAGTAAGTTTGTACTTGTATACACCAAGCCATGGGTGTATACAGTAAGTTTGTACTTGAATACATCAAGCCATGGGTGTATACAGTAAGAATACATCAAGCCATGGGTGTATACAGTAAGTTTGTACTTGTATACACCAAGCCATGACTGTATACAGTAAGTTTGTTCTTGTATACACCAAGCCATGAGTGTATACAGTAAGTTTGTACTTCTATACACCAAGCCATAAGTGTATACAGTAAGTTTTTATTTGTATACACCAAGCCATGACTGTATACAGTAAGTTTGTACTTGTATACACCAAGCCATGACTGTATACAGTAAGTTTGTACTTGTGTACACCAAGCCATGACTGTATACAGTAAGTTTGTACTTGTATACACCAAGCCATGGGTGTATACAGTAAGTTTGTACTTGTATACACCAAGCCATGGGTGTATACAGTAAGTATACATCAAGCCATGGGTGTATACAGTAAGTTTGTACTTGTATACACCAAGCCATGACTGTATACAGTAAGTTTGTTCTTGTGTACACCAAGCCATGAGTGTATACAGTAAGTTTGTACTTCTATACACCAAGCCATAAGTGTATACAGTAAGTTTTTATTTGTATACACCAAGCCATGACTGTATACAGTAAGTTTGTACTTGTGTACACCAAGCCATGACTGTATACAGTAAGTTTGTACTTGTATACACCAAGCCATGAGTGTATACAGTAAGTTTGTAATTGTATACACCAAGCCATGACTGTATACAGTAAGTTTGTACATGTATACACCAAGCCATGACTGTATACAGTAAGTTTGTACTTGTATACACCACGCCATGACTGTATACTGTAAGTTTGTACTTGTATACACCAAGCCATGACTGTATACAGTAAGTTTGTACTTGTGTACACCAAGCCATGAGTGTATACAGTAAGTTTGTACTTGTATACACCAAGCCATGAGTGTATACAGTAAGTTTGTACTTCTATACATCAAACCATCAGTGTATACAGTAAGTTTGTACTTGTATACACCAAGCCATGACTGTATACAGTAAGTTTGTACTTGTATACACCAAGCCATGGGTGTATACAGTAAGTTTGTACTTGTAGACATCAAACCATGGGTGTATACATTAAGTTTGTACTTATATACACCAAGCCATGAGTGTATACAGTAAGTTTGTACCTGTATACACCAAGCCATGAGTGTATACAGTAAGTTTGTACTACTATACACCAAGCCATGGGTGTATACAGTAAGTTTGTACTTGTATACACCAAGCCATGGGTGTATACAGTAAGTTTGTACTTGTATACACCAAGCCATTGGTGTATACAGTAAGTTTTTACTTGTATACATCAAGCCATGAGAGTGTACATATGTTTGTACTTGTATACACCAAGCCATGAGTGTATACAGTAAGTTTGTACTTGTATACATCAAGCCATGGGTGTATACATTAAGTTTGTACTTGTATACAACAAGCCATGGGTGTATACAGTAAGTTTGTACTTGTATACACCAAGCCATGGGTGTATACAGTAAGTTTATACTTGTATACATCAAGCCATGGGTGTATACAGTAAGTTTGTACTTGTATACACCAAGCCATGGGTGTATACAGTAAGTTTGTACTTGTATACACCAAGCCATGGGTGTATACAGTAAGTTTGTACTTGAATACATCAAGCCATGGGTGTATACAGTAAGTATACATCAAGCCATGGGTGTATACAGTAAGTTTGTACTTGTATACACCAAGCCATGACTGTATACAGTAAGTTTGTTCTTGTATACACCAAGCCATGGGTGTATACATTAAGTTTGTACTTGTATACACCAAGCCATGAATGTATGCATTAAGTTTGTACTTGTATACACCAAGCCATGAGTGTATACAGTAAGTTTGTACTTGTATACACCAAGCCATGAGTGTATACAGTAAGTTTGTACTTGTATACATCAAGCCATGGGTGTATACATTAAGTTTGTACTTGTTTACACCAAGCCATGGGTGTATACAGTAAGTTTGTACTTGTATACACCAAGCCATGGGTGTATACAGTAAGTTTGTACTTGAATACATCAAGCCATGGGTGTATACAGTAAGTATACATCAAGCCATGGGTGTATACAGTAAGTTTGTACTTGTATACACCAAGCCATGACTGTATACAGTAAGTTTGTTCTTGTATACACCAAGCCATGAGTGTATACAGTAAGTTTGTACTTCTATACACCAAGCCATAAGTGTATACAGTAAGTTTTTATTTGTATACACCAAGCCATGACTGTATACAGTAAGTTTGTACTTGTATACACCAAGCCATGACTGTATACAGTAAGTTTGTACTTGTGTACACCAAGCCATGACTGTATACAGTAAGTTTGTACTTGTATACACCAAGCCATGGGTGTATACAGTAAGTTTGTACTTGTATACACCAAGCCATGACTGTATACAGTAAGTTTGTACTTGTATACACCAAGCCATGACTGTATACAGTAAGTTTGTACTTGTGTACACCAAGCCATGACTGTATACAGTAAGTTTGTACTTGTATACACCAAGCCATGAGTGTATACAGTAAGTTTGTAATTGTATACACCAAGCCATGACTGTATACAGTAAGTTTGTACATGTATACACCAAGCCATGACTGTATACAGTAAGTTTGTACTTGTATACACCACGCCATGACTGTATACTGTAAGTTTGTACTTGTATACACCAAGCCATGACTGTATACAGTAAGTTTGTACTTGTGTACACCAAGCCATGAGTGTATACAGTAAGTTTGTACTTGTATACACCAAGCCATGAGTGTATACAGTAAGTTTGTACTTCTATACATCAAGCCATGAGTGTATACAGTAAGTTTGTACTTGTATACACCAAGCCATGAGTGTATACAGTAAGTTTGTACTTCTATACATCAAGCCATGAGAGTATACAGTAAGTTTGTACTTGTATACACCAAGCCATGACTGTATACAGTAAGTTTGTGCTTGTATACACCAAGCCATGGGTGTATACAGTAAGTTTGTACTTGTAGACATCAAACCATGGGTGTATACATTAAGTTTGTACTTGTATACACCAAGCCATGAGTGTATACAGTAAGTTTGTACCTGTATACACCAAGCCATGAGTGTATACAGTAAGTTTGTACTTCTATACACCAAGCCATGGGTGTATACAGTAAGTTTGTACTTGTATACACCAAGCCATGGGTGTATACAGTAAGTTTGTACTTGTATACATCAAGCCATGGGTGTATACATTAAGTTTGTACTTGTATACACCAAGCCATGGGTGTATACAGTAAGTTTGTACTTGTATACACCAAGCCATGGGTGTATACAGTAAGTTTGTACTTGTATACATCAAGCCATGGGTGTATACAGTAAGTTTGTACTTGTATACACCAAGCCATGACTGTATACAGTAAGTTTGTTCTTGTATACACCAAGCCATGAGTGTATACAGTAAGTTTGTACTTGTGTACACCAAGCCATGAGTGTATACAGTAAGTTTGTACTTGTATACACAAAGCCATGAGTGTATACAGTAAGTTTGTACTTCTATACACCAAGCCATGAGTGTATACAATAAGTTTGTACTTGTATACACCAAGCCATGAGTGTATACAGTAAGTTTGTACTTGTATACACCAAGCCATGGGTGTATACAGTAAGTTGGTACTTCTATACACCAAGCCATGACTGTATACAGTAAGTTTGTTCTTGTATACACCAAGCCATGAGTGTATACAGTAAGTTTGTACTTGTATACACCAAGCCATGAGTGTATACAGTAAGTTTGTACTTGTATACACCAAGCCATGAGTGTATACAGTAAGTTTGTACTTGTATACATCAAGCCATGGGTGTATACATTAAGTTTGTACTTGTTTACACCAAGCCATGGGTGTATACAGTAAGTTTGTACTTGTATACACCAAGCCATGGGTGTATACAGTAAGTTTGTACTTGAATACATCAAGCCATGGGTGTATACAGTAAGAATACATCAAGCCATGGGTGTATACAGTAAGTTTGTACTTGTATACACCAAGCCATGACTGTATACAGTAAGTTTGTTCTTGTATACACCAAGCCATGAGTGTATACAGTAAGTTTGTACTTCTATACACCAAGCCATAAGTGTATACAGTAAGTTTTTATTTGTATACACCAAGCCATGACTGTATACAGTAAGTTTGTACTTGTATACACCAAGCCATGACTGTATACAGTAAGTTTGTACTTGTGTACACCAAGCCATGACTGTATACAGTAAGTTTGTACTTGTATACACCAAGCCATGGGTGTATACAGTAAGTTTGTACTTGTATACACCAAGCCATGGGTGTATACAGTAAGTATACATCAAGCCATGGGTGTATACAGTAAGTTTGTACTTGTATACACCAAGCCATGACTGTATACAGTAAGTTTGTTCTTGTGTACACCAAGCCATGAGTGTATACAGTAAGTTTGTACTTCTATACACCAAGCCATAAGTGTATACAGTAAGTTTTTATTTGTATAGACCAAGCCATGACTGTATACAGTAAGTTTGTACTTGTGTACACCAAGCCATGACTGTATACAGTAAGTTTGTACTTGTATACACCAAGCCATATGTGTATACAGTAAGTTTGTAATTGTATACACCAAGCCATGACTGTATACAGTAAGTTTGTACATGTATACACCAAGCCATGACTGTATACAGTAAGTTTGTACTTGTATACACCACGCCATGACTGTATACTGTAAGTTTGTACTTGTATACACCAAGCCATGACTGTATACAGTAAGTTTGTACTTGTGTACACCAAGCCATGAGTGTATACAGTAAGTTTGTACTTGTATACACCAAGCCATGAGTGTATACAGTAAGTTTGTACTTCTATACATCAAACCATCAGTGTATACAGTAAGTTTGTACTTGTATACACCAAGCCATGACTGTATACAGTAAGTTTGTACTTGTATACACCAAGCCATGGGTGTATACAGTAAGTTTGTACTTGTAGACATCAAACCATGGGTGTATACATTAAGTTTGTACTTATATACACCAAGCCATGAGTGTATACAGTAAGTTTGTACCTGTATACACCAAGCCATGAGTGTATACAGTAAGTTTGTACTACTATACACCAAGCCATGGGTGTATACAGTAAGTTTGTACTTGTATACACCAAGCCATGGGTGTATACAGTAAGTTTGTACTTGTATACACCAAGCCATTGGTGTATACAGTAAGTTTTTACTTGTATACATCAAGCCATGAGAGTGTACATATGTTTGTACTTGTATACACCAAGCCATGAGTGTATACAGTAAGTTTGTACTTGTATACATCAAGCCATGGGTGTATACATTAAGTTTGTACTTGTATACAACAAGCCATGGGTGTATACAGTAAGTTTGTACTTGTATACACCAAGCCATGGGTGTATACAGTAAGTTTATACTTGTATACATCAAGCCATGGGTGTATACAGTAAGTTTGTACTTGTATACACCACGCCATGACTGTATACTGTAAGTTTGTACTTGTATACACCAAGCCATGACTGTATACAGTAAGTTTGTACTTGTATACACCAAGCCATGGGTGTATACAGTAAGTTTGTACTTGTATACACCAAGCCATGACTGTATACAGTAAGTTTGTACTTGTATACACCAAGCCATGACTGTATACAGTAAGTTTGTACTTGTATACACCAAGCCATGACTGTATACAGTAAGTTTGTACTTGTGTACACCAAGCCATGACTGTATACAGTAAGTTTGTACTTGTATACACCAAGCCATGAGTGTATACAGTAAGTTTGTAATTGTATACACCAAGCCATGACTGTATACAGTAAGTTTGTACATGTATACACCAAGCCATGACTGTATACAGTAAGTTTGTACTTGTATACACCACGCCATGACTGTATACTGTAAGTTTGTACTTGTATACACCAAGCCATGACTGTATACAGTAAGTTTGTACTTGTGTACACCAAGCCATGAGTGTATACAGTAAGTTTGTACTTGTATACACCAAGCCATGAGTGTATACAGTAAGTTTGTACTTCTATACATCAAGCCATGAGTGTATACAGTAAGTTTGTACTTGTATACACCAAGCCATGAGTGTATACAGTAAGTTTGTACTTCTATACATCAAGCCATGAGAGTATACAGTAAGTTTGTACTTGTATACACCAAGCCATGACTGTATACAGTAAGTTTGTGCTTGTATACACCAAGCCATGGGTGTATACAGTAAGTTTGTACTTGTAGACATCAAACCATGGGTGTATACATTAAGTTTGTACTTGTATACACCAAGCCATGAGTGTATACAGTAAGTTTGTACCTGTATACACCAAGCCATGAGTGTATACAGTAAGTTTGTACTTCTATACACCAAGCCATGGGTGTATACAGTAAGTTTGTACTTGTATACACCAAGCCATGGGTGTATACAGTAAGTTTGTACTTGTATACACCAAGCCATTGGTGTATACAGTAAGTTTGTACTTGTATACATCAAGCCATGAGAGTGTACATACGTTTGTACTTGTATACACCAAGCCATGAGTGTATACAGTAAGTTTGTACTTGTATACATCAAGCCATGGGTGTATACATTAAGTTTGTACTTGTATACACCAAGCCATGGGTGTATACAGTAAGTTTGTACTTGTATACACCAAGCCATGGGTGTATACAGTAAGTTTGTACTTGTATACATCAAGCCATGGGTGTATACAGTAAGTTTGTACTTGTATACACCAAGCCATGACTGTATACAGTAAGTTTGTTCTTGTATACACCAAGCCATGAGTGTATACAGTAAGTTTGTACTTGTGTACACCAAGCCATGAGTGTATACAGTAAGTTTGTACTTGTATACACAAAGCCATGAGTGTATACAGTAAGTTTGTACTTGTATACACCAAGCCATGGGTGTATACAGTAAGTTGGTACTTCTATACACCAAGCCATGACTGTATACAGTAAGTTTGTTCTTGTATACACCAAGCCATGAGTGTATACAGTAAGTTTGTACTTGTATACACCAAGCCATGAATGTATGCATTAAGTTTGTACTTGTATACACCAAGCCATGAGTGTATACAGTAAGTTTGTACTTGTATACACCAAGCCATGAGTGTATACAGTAAGTTTGTACTTGTATACATCAAGCCATGGGTGTATACATTAAGTTTGTACTTGTTTACACCAAGCCATGGGTGTATACAGTAAGTTTGTACTTGTATACACCAAGCCATGGGTGTATACAGTAAGTTTGTACTTGAATACATCAAGCCATGGGTGTATACAGTAAGAATACATCAAGCCATGGGTGTATACAGTAAGTTTGTACTTGTATACACCAAGCCATGACTGTATACAGTAAGTTTGTTCTTGTATACACCAAGCCATGAGTGTATACAGTAAGTTTGTACTTCTATACACCAAGCCATAAGTGTATACAGTAAGTTTTTATTTGTATACACCAAGCCATGACTGTATACAGTAAGTTTGTACTTGTATACACCAAGCCATGACTGTATACAGTAAGTTTGTACTTGTGTACACCAAGCCATGACTGTATACAGTAAGTTTGTACTTGTATACACCAAGCCATGGGTGTATACAGTAAGTTTGTACTTGTATACACCAAGCCATGGGTGTATACAGTAAGTATACATCAAGCCATGGGTGTATACAGTAAGTTTGTACTTGTATACACCAAGCCATGACTGTATACAGTAAGTTTGTTCTTGTGTACACCAAGCCATGAGTGTATACAGTAAGTTTGTACTTCTATACACCAAGCCATAAGTGTATACAGTAAGTTTTTATTTGTATACACCAAGCCATGACTGTATACAGTAAGTTTGTACTTGTGTACACCAAGCCATGACTGTATACAGTAAGTTTGTACTTGTATACACCAAGCCATGAGTGTATACAGTAAGTTTGTAATTGTATACACCAAGCCATGACTGTATACAGTAAGTTTGTACATGTATACACCAAGCCATGACTGTATACAGTAAGTTTGTACTTGTATACACCACGCCATGACTGTATACTGTAAGTTTGTACTTGTATACACCAAGCCATGACTGTATACAGTAAGTTTGTACTTGTGTACACCAAGCCATGAGTGTATACAGTAAGTTTGTACTTGTATACACCAAGCCATGAGTGTATACAGTAAGTTTGTACTTCTATACATCAAACCATCAGTGTATACAGTAAGTTTGTACTTGTATACACCAAGCCATGACTGTATACAGTAAGTTTGTACTTGTATACACCAAGCCATGGGTGTATACAGTAAGTTTGTACTTGTAGACATCAAACCATGGGTGTATACATTAAGTTTGTACTTATATACACCAAGCCATGAGTGTATACAGTAAGTTTGTACCTGTATACACCAAGCCATGAGTGTATACAGTAAGTTTGTACTACTATACACCAAGCCATGGGTGTATACAGTAAGTTTGTACTTGTATACACCAAGCCATGGGTGTATACAGTAAGTTTGTACTTGTATACACCAAGCCATTGGTGTATACAGTAAGTTTTTACTTGTATACATCAAGCCATGAGAGTGTACATATGTTTGTACTTGTATACACCAAGCCATGAGTGTATACAGTAAGTTTGTACTTGTATACATCAAGCCATGGGTGTATACATTAAGTTTGTACTTGTATACAACAAGCCATGGGTGTATACAGTAAGTTTGTACTTGTATACACCAAGCCATGGGTGTATACAGTAAGTTTATACTTGTATACATCAAGCCATGGGTGTATACAGTAAGTTTGTACTTGTATACACCACGCCATGACTGTATACTGTAAGTTTGTACTTGTATACACCAAGCCATGACTGTATACAGTAAGTTTGTACTTGTATACACCAAGCCATGGGTGTATACAGTAAGTTTGTACTTGTATACACCAAGCCATGACTGTATACAGTAAGTTTGTACTTGTATACACCAAGCCATGACTGTATACAGTAAGTTTGTACTTGTATACACCAAGCCATGACTGTATACAGTAAGTTTGTACTTGTGTACACCAAGCCATGACTGTATACAGTAAGTTTGTACTTGTATACACCAAGCCATGAGTGTATACAGTAAGTTTGTAATTGTATACACCAAGCCATGACTGTATACAGTAAGTTTGTACATGTATACACCAAGCCATGACTGTATACAGTAAGTTTGTACTTGTATACACCACGCCATGACTGTATACTGTAAGTTTGTACTTGTATACACCAAGCCATGACTGTATACAGTAAGTTTGTACTTGTGTACACCAAGCCATGAGTGTATACAGTAAGTTTGTACTTGTATACACCAAGCCATGAGTGTATACAGTAAGTTTGTACTTCTATACATCAAGCCATGAGTGTATACAGTAAGTTTGTACTTGTATACACCAAGCCATGAGTGTATACAGTAAGTTTGTACTTCTATACATCAAGCCATGAGAGTATACAGTAAGTTTGTACTTGTATACACCAAGCCATGACTGTATACAGTAAGTTTGTGCTTGTATACACCAAGCCATGGGTGTATACAGTAAGTTTGTACTTGTAGACATCAAACCATGGGTGTATACATTAAGTTTGTACTTGTATACACCAAGCCATGAGTGTATACAGTAAGTTTGTACCTGTATACACCAAGCCATGAGTGTATACAGTAAGTTTGTACTTCTATACACCAAGCCATGGGTGTATACAGTAAGTTTGTACTTGTATACACCAAGCCATGGGTGTATACAGTAAGTTTGTACTTGTATACACCAAGCCATTGGTGTATACAGTAAGTTTGTACTTGTATACATCAAGCCATGAGAGTGTACATACGTTTGTACTTGTATACACCAAGCCATGAGTGTATACAGTAAGTTTGTACTTGTATACATCAAGCCATGGGTGTATACATTAAGTTTGTACTTGTATACACCAAGCCATGGGTGTATACAGTAAGTTTGTACTTGCATACACCAAGCCATGGGTGTATACAGTAAGTTTGTACTTGTATACATCAAGCCATGGGTGTATACAGTAAGTTTGTACTTGTATACACCAAGCCATGACTGTATACAGTAAGTTTGTTCTTGTATACACCAAGCCATGAGTGTATACAGTAAGTTTGTACTTGTGTACACCAAGCCATGAGTGTATACAGTAAGTTTGTACTTGTATACACAAAGCCATGAGTGTATACAGTAAGTTTGTACTTCTATACACCAAGCCATGAGTGTATACAATAAGTTTGTACTTGTATACACCAAGCCATGAGTGTATACAGTAAGTTTGTACTTGTATACACCAAGCCATGGGTGTATACAGTAAGTTGGTACTTCTATACACCAAGCCATGACTGTATACAGTAAGTTTGTTCTTGTATACACCAAGCCATGAGTGTATACAGTAAGTTTGTACTTGTATACACCAAGCCATGAATGTATGCATTAAGTTTGTACTTGTATACACCAAGCCATGAGTGTATACAGTAAGTTTGTACTTGTATACACCAAGCCATGAGTGTATACAGTAAGTTTGTACTTGTATACATCAAGCCATGGGTGTATACATTAAGTTTGTACTTGTTTACACCAAGCCATGGGTGTATACAGTAAGTTTGTACTTGTATACACCAAGCCATGGGTGTATACAGTAAGTTTGTACTTGAATACATCAAGCCATGGGTGTATACAGTAAGAATACATCAAGCCATGGGTGTATACAGTAAGTTTGTACTTGTATACACCAAGCCATGACTGTATACAGTAAGTTTGTTCTTGTATACACCAAGCCATGAGTGTATACAGTAAGTTTGTACTTCTATACACCAAGCCATAAGTGTATACAGTAAGTTTTTATTTGTATACACCAAGCCATGACTGTATACAGTAAGTTTGTACTTGTATACACCAAGCCATGACTGTATACAGTAAGTTTGTACTTGTGTACACCAAGCCATGACTGTATACAGTAAGTTTGTACTTGTATACACCAAGCCATGGGTGTATACAGTAAGTTTGTACTTGTATACACCAAGCCATGGGTGTATACAGTAAGTATACATCAAGCCATGGGTGTATACAGTAAGTTTGTACTTGTATACACCAAGCCATGACTGTATACAGTAAGTTTGTTCTTGTGTACACCAAGCCATGAGTGTATACAGTAAGTTTGTACTTGTATACACAAAGCCATGAGTGTATACAGTAAGTTTGTACTTCTATACACCAAGCCATGAGTGTATACAATAAGTTTGTACTTGTATACACCAAGCCATGAGTGTATACAGTAAGTTTGTACTTGTATACACCAAGCCATGGGTGTATACAGTAAGTTGGTACTTCTATACACCAAGCCATGACTGTATACAGTAAGTTTGTTCTTGTATACACCAAGCCATGAGTGTATACAGTAAGTTTGTACTTGTATACACCAAGCCATGAATGTATGCATTAAGTTTGTACTTGTATACACCAAGCCATGAGTGTATACAGTAAGTTTGTACTTGTATACACCAAGCCATGAGTGTATACAGTAAGTTTGTACTTGTATACATCAAGCCATGGGTGTATACATTAAGTTTGTACTTGTTTACACCAAGCCATGGGTGTATACAGTAAGTTTGTACTTGTATACACCAAGCCATGGGTGTATACAGTAAGTTTGTACTTGAATACATCAAGCCATGGGTGTATACAGTAAGAATACATCAAGCCATGGGTGTATACAGTAAGTTTGTACTTGTATACACCAAGCCATGACTGTATACAGTAAGTTTGTTCTTGTATACACCAAGCCATGAGTGTATACAGTAAGTTTGTACTTCTATACACCAAGCCATAAGTGTATACAGTAAGTTTTTATTTGTATACACCAAGCCATGACTGTATACAGTAAGTTTGTACTTGTATACACCAAGCCATGACTGTATACAGTAAGTTTGTACTTGTGTACACCAAGCCATGACTGTATACAGTAAGTTTGTACTTGTATACACCAAGCCATGGGTGTATACAGTAAGTTTGTACTTGTATACACCAAGCCATGGGTGTATACAGTAAGTATACATCAAGCCATGGGTGTATACAGTAAGTTTGTACTTGTATACACCAAGCCATGACTGTATACAGTAAGTTTGTTCTTGTGTACACCAAGCCATGAGTGTATACAGTAAGTTTGTACTTCTATACACCAAGCCATAAGTGTATACAGTAAGTTTTTATTTGTATACACCAAGCCATGACTGTATACAGTAAGTTTGTACTTGTGTACACCAAGCCATGACTGTATACAGTAAGTTTGTACTTGTATACACCAAGCCATGAGTGTATACAGTAAGTTTGTAATTGTATACACCAAGCCATGACTGTATACAGTAAGTTTGTACATGTATACACCAAGCCATGACTGTATACAGTAAGTTTGTACTTGTATACACCACGCCATGACTGTATACTGTAAGTTTGTACTTGTATACACCAAGCCATGACTGTATACAGTAAGTTTGTACTTGTGTACACCAAGCCATGAGTGTATACAGTAAGTTTGTACTTGTATACACCAAGCCATGAGTGTATACAGTAAGTTTGTACTTCTATACATCAAACCATCAGTGTATACAGTAAGTTTGTACTTGTATACACCAAGCCATGACTGTATACAGTAAGTTTGTACTTGTATACACCAAGCCATGGGTGTATACAGTAAGTTTGTACTTGTAGACATCAAACCATGGGTGTATACATTAAGTTTGTACTTGTATACACCAAGCCATGAGTGTATACAGTAAGTTTGTACCTGTATACACCAAGCCATGAGTGTATACAGTAAGTTTGTACTACTATACACCAAGCCATGGGTGTATACAGTAAGTTTGTACTTGTATACACCAAGCCATGGGTGTATACAGTAAGTTTGTACTTGTATACACCAAGCCATTGGTGTATACAGTAAGTTTGTACTTGTATACATCAAGCCATGAGAGTGTACATATGTTTGTACTTGTATACACCAAGCCATGAGTGTATACAGTAAGTTTGTACTTGTATACATCAAGCCATGGGTGTATACATTAAGTTTGTACTTGTATACAACAAGCCATGGGTGTATACAGTAAGTTTGTACTTGTATACACCAAGCCATGGGTGTATACAGTAAGTTTATACTTGTATACATCAAGCCATGGGTGTATACAGTAAGTTTGTACTTGTATACACCAAGCCATGACTGTATACAGTAAGTTTGTTCTTGTATACACCAAGCCATGAGTGTATACAGTAAGTTTGTACTTGTGTACACCAAGCCATGAGTGTATACAGTAAGTTTGTACTTGTGTACACAAAGCCATGAGTGTATACAGTAAGTTTGTACTTGTGTACACCAAGCCATGAGTGTATACAGTAAGTTTGTACTTGTGTACACAAAGCCATGAGTGTATACAGTAAGTTTGTACTTGTATACACCAAGCCATGGGTGTATACAGTAAGTTTGTACTTGTATACACCAAGCCATGGGTGTATACAGTAAGTATACATCAAGCCATGGGTGTATACAGTAAGTTTGTACTTGTATACACCAAGCCATGACTGTATACAGTAAGTTTGTTCTTGTACACACCAAGCCATGAGTGTATACAGTAAGTTTGTACTTCTATACACCAAGCCATAAGTGTATACAGTAAGTTTTTATTTGTATACACCAAGCCATGACTGTATACTGTAAGTTTGTACTTGTATACACCAAGCCATGACTGTATACAGTAAGTTTGTACTTGTGTACACCAAGCCATGACTGTATACAGTAAGTTTGTACTTGTATACACCAAGCCATGAGTGTATACAGTAAGTTTTTAATTGTATACACCAAGCCATGACTGTATACAGTAAGTTTGTACTTGTATACACCAAGCCATGGGTGTATACAGTAAGTTTGTACTTCTATACACCAAGCCATGACTGTATACAGTAAGTTTGTTCTTGTATACACCAAGCCATGAGTGTATACAGTAAGTTTGTACTTGTGTACACCAAGCCATGAGTGTATACAGTAAGTATGTACTTGTATGCACCAAGCCATGAGTGTATACAGTAAGTTTGTACTTCTATACACCAAGCCATGAGTGTATACAATAAGTTTGTACTTGTATACACCAAGCCATGAGTGTATACAGTAAGTTGGTACTTCTATACACCAAGCCATGACTGTATACAGTAAGTTTGTTCTTGTATACACCAAGCCATGAGTGTATACAGTAAGTTTGTACTTGTATACACCAAGCCATGGGTGTATACATTAAGTATGTACTTGTATACACCAAGCCATGAATGTATGCATTAAGTTTGTACTTGTATACACCAAGCCATGAGTGTATACAGTAAGTTTGTACTTGTATACACCAAGCCATAAGTGTATACAGTAAGTTTGTTCTTGTATACACCAAGCCATGACTGTATACAGTAAGTTTGTACTTGTATACACCAAGCCATGACTGTATACAGTAAGTTTGTACTTGTGTACACCAAGCCATGACTGTATACAGTAAGTTTGTACTTGTATACACCAAGCCATGAGTGTATACAGTAAGTTTGTAATTGTATACACCAAGCCATGACTGTATACAGTAAGTTTGTACATGTATACACCAAGCCATGACTGCATACAGTAAGTTTGTACTTGTATACACCAAGCCATGGGTGTATACAGTAAGTTTGTACTTGTAGACATCAAACCATGGGTGTATACATTAAGTTTGTACTTGTATACACCAAGCCATGAGTGTATACAGTAAGTTTGTACCTGTATACACCAAGCCATGAGTGTATACAGTAAGTTTGTACTTCTATACACCAAGCCATGGGTGTATACAGTAAGTTTGTACTTGTATACACCAAGCCATGGGTGTATACAGTAAGTTTGTACTTGTATACACCAAGCCATTGGTGTATACAGTAAGTTTGTACTTGTATACATCAAGCCATGAGAGTGTACATACGTTTGTACTTGTATACACCAAGCCATGGGTGTATACAGTAAGTTTGTACTTGAATACATCAAGCCATGGGTGTATACAGTAAGAATACATCAAGCCATGGGTGTATACAGTAAGTTTGTACTTGTATACACCAAGCCATGACTGTATACAGTAAGTTTGTTCTTGTATACACCAAGCCATGAGTGTATACAGTAAGTTTGTACTTCTATACACCAAGCCATAAGTGTATACAGTAAGTTTTTATTTGTATACACCAAGCCATGACTGTATACAGTAAGTTTGTACTTGTATACACCAAGCCATGACTGTATACAGTAAGTTTGTACTTGTGTACACCAAGCCATGACTGTATACAGTAAGTTTGTACTTGTATACACCAAGCCATGGGTGTATACAGTAAGTTTGTACTTGTATACACCAAGCCATGGGTGTATACAGTAAGTATACATCAAGCCATGGGTGTATACAGTAAGTTTGTACTTGTATACACCAAGCCATGACTGTATACAGTAAGTTTGTTCTTGTGTACACCAAGCCATGAGTGTATACAGTAAGTTTGTACTTCTATACACCAAGCCATAAGTGTATACAGTAAGTTTTTATTTGTATACACCAAGCCATGACTGTATACAGTAAGTTTGTACTTGTGTACACCAAGCCATGACTGTATACAGTAAGTTTGTACTTGTATACACCAAGCCATGAGTGTATACAGTAAGTTTGTAATTGTATACACCAAGCCATGACTGTATACAGTAAGTTTGTACATGTATACACCAAGCCATGACTGTATACAGTAAGTTTGTACTTGTATACACCACGCCATGACTGTATACTGTAAGTTTGTACTTGTATACACCAAGCCATGACTGTATACAGTAAGTTTGTACTTGTGTACACCAAGCCATGAGTGTATACAGTAAGTTTGTACTTGTATACACCAAGCCATGAGTGTATACAGTAAGTTTGTACTTCTATACATCAAACCATCAGTGTATACAGTAAGTTTGTACTTGTATACACCAAGCCATGACTGTATACAGTAAGTTTGTACTTGTATACACCAAGCCATGGGTGTATACAGTAAGTTTGTACTTGTAGACATCAAACCATGGGTGTATACATTAAGTTTGTACTTGTATACACCAAGCCATGAGTGTATACAGTAAGTTTGTACCTGTATACACCAAGCCATGAGTGTATACAGTAAGTTTGTACTACTATACACCAAGCCATGGGTGTATACAGTAAGTTTGTACTTGTATACACCAAGCCATGGGTGTATACAGTAAGTTTGTACTTGTATACACCAAGCCATTGGTGTATACAGTAAGTTTGTACTTGTATACATCAAGCCATGAGAGTGTACATATGTTTGTACTTGTATACACCAAGCCATGAGTGTATACAGTAAGTTTGTACTTGTATACATCAAGCCATGGGTGTATACATTAAGTTTGTACTTGTATACAACAAGCCATGGGTGTATACAGTAAGTTTGTACTTGTATACACCAAGCCATGGGTGTATACAGTAAGTTTATACTTGTATACATCAAGCCATGGGTGTATACAGTAAGTTTGTACTTGTATACACCAAGCCATGACTGTATACAGTAAGTTTGTTCTTGTATACACCAAGCCATGAGTGTATACAGTAAGTTTGTACTTGTGTACACCAAGCCATGAGTGTATACAGTAAGTTTGTACTTGTGTACACAAAGCCATGAGTGTATACAGTAAGTTTGTACTTGTGTACACCAAGCCATGAGTGTATACAGTAAGTTTGTACTTGTGTACACAAAGCCATGAGTGTATACAGTAAGTTTGTACTTGTATACACCAAGCCATGGGTGTATACAGTAAGTTTGTACTTGTATACACCAAGCCATGGGTGTATACAGTAAGTATACATCAAGCCATGGGTGTATACAGTAAGTTTGTACTTGTATACACCAAGCCATGACTGTATACAGTAAGTTTGTTCTTGTACACACCAAGCCATGAGTGTATACAGTAAGTTTGTACTTCTATACACCAAGCCATAAGTGTATACAGTAAGTTTTTATTTGTATACACCAAGCCATGACTGTATACTGTAAGTTTGTACTTGTATACACCAAGCCATGACTGTATACAGTAAGTTTGTACTTGTGTACACCAAGCCATGACTGTATACAGTAAGTTTGTACTTGTATACACCAAGCCATGAGTGTATACAGTAAGTTTTTAATTGTATACACCAAGCCATGACTGTATACAGTAAGTTTGTACTTGTATACACCAAGCCATGGGTGTATACAGTAAGTTTGTACTTCTATACACCAAGCCATGACTGTATACAGTAAGTTTGTTCTTGTATACACCAAGCCATGAGTGTATACAGTAAGTTTGTACTTGTGTACACCAAGCCATGAGTGTATACAGTAAGTATGTACTTGTATGCACCAAGCCATGAGTGTATACAGTAAGTTTGTACTTCTATACACCAAGCCATGAGTGTATACAATAAGTTTGTACTTGTATACACCAAGCCATGAGTGTATACAGTAAGTTGGTACTTCTATACACCAAGCCATGACTGTATACAGTAAGTTTGTTCTTGTATACACCAAGCCATGAGTGTATACAGTAAGTTTGTACTTGTATACACCAAGCCATGGGTGTATACATTAAGTATGTACTTGTATACACCAAGCCATGAATGTATGCATTAAGTTTGTACTTGTATACACCAAGCCATGAGTGTATACAGTAAGTTTGTACTTGTATACACCAAGCCATAAGTGTATACAGTAAGTTTGTTCTTGTATACACCAAGCCATGACTGTATACAGTAAGTTTGTACTTGTATACACCAAGCCATGACTGTATACAGTAAGTTTGTACTTGTGTACACCAAGCCATGACTGTATACAGTAAGTTTGTACTTGTATACACCAAGCCATGAGTGTATACAGTAAGTTTGTAATTGTATACACCAAGCCATGACTGTATACAGTAAGTTTGTACATGTATACACCAAGCCATGACTGCATACAGTAAGTTTGTACTTGTATACACCAAGCCATGGGTGTATACAGTAAGTTTGTACTTGTAGACATCAAACCATGGGTGTATACATTAAGTTTGTACTTGTATACACCAAGCCATGAGTGTATACAGTAAGTTTGTACCTGTATACACCAAGCCATGAGTGTATACAGTAAGTTTGTACTTGTATACACCAAGCCATGGGTGTATACAGTAAGTTTGTACTTGTATACACCAAGCCATGGGTGTATACAGTAAGTTTGTACTTGTATACACCAAGCCATTGGTGTATACAGTAAGTTTGTACTTGTATACACCAAGCCATGAGAGTGTACATACGTTTGTACTTGTATACACCAAGCCATGAGTGTATACAGTAAGTTTGTACTTGTATACATCAAGCCATGGGTGTATACATTAAGTTTGTACTTGTATACACCAAGCCATGGGTGTATACAGTAAGTTTGTACTTGTATACACCAAGCCATGGGTGTATACAGTAAGTTTGTACTTGTATACACCAAGCCATGACTGTATACAGTAAGTTTGTTCTTGTATACACCAAGCCATGAGTGTATACAGTAAGTTTGTACTTGTGTACACCAAGCCATGAGTGTATACAGTAAGTTTGTACTTGTATACACAAAGCCATGAGTGTATACAGTAAGTTTGTACTTCTATACACCAAGCCATGAGTGTATACAATAAGTTTGTACTTGTATACACCAAGCCAAGAATGTATACAGTAAGTTTGTACTTGTATACACCAAGCCATGGGTGTATACAGTAAGTTGGTACTTCTATACACCAAGCCATGACTGTATACAGTAAGTTTGTTCTTGTATACACCAAGCCATGAGTTTATACATTAAGTTTGTACTTGTATACACCAAGCCATGAATGTATGCATTAAGTTTGTACTTGTATACACCAAGCCATGAGTGTATACAGTAAGTTTGTACTTGTATACACCAAGCCATGAGTGTATACAGTAAGTTTGTACTTGTATACATCAAGCCATGGGTGTATACTTTAAGTTTGTACTTGTTTACACCAAGCCATGGGTGTATACAGTAAGAATACATCAAGCCATGGGTGTATACAGTAAGTTTGTACTTGTATACACCAAGCCATGACTGTATACAGTAAGTTTGTTCTTGTATACACCAAGCCATGAGTGTATACAGTAAGTTTGTACTTCTATACACCAAGCCATAAGTGTATACAGTAAGTTTTTATTTGTATACACCAAGCCATGACTGTATACAGTAAGTTTGTACTTGTGTACACCAAGCCATGACTGTATACAGTAAGTTTGTACTTGTGTACACCAAGCCATGACTGTATACAGTAAGTTTGTACTTGTATACACCAAGCCATGGGTGTATACAGTAAGTTTGTACTTGTATACACCAAGCCATGGGTGTATACAGTAAGTATACATCAAGCCATGGGTGTATACAGTAAGTTTGTACTTGTATACACCAAGCCATGACTGTATACAGTAAGTTTGTTCTTGTGTACACCAAGCCATGAGTGTATACAGTAAGTTTGTACTTCTATACACCAAGCCATAAGTGTATACAGTAAGTTTTTATTTGTATACACCAAGCCATGACTGTATACAGTAAGTTTGTACTTGTATACACCAAGCCATGACTGTATACAGTAAGTTTGTACTTGTGTACACCAAGCCATGACTGTATACAGTAAGTTTGTACTTGTATACACCAAGCCATGAGTGTATACAGTAAGTTTGTAATTGTATACACCAAGCCATGACTGTATACAGTAAGTTTGTACATGTATACACCAAGCCATGACTGTATACAGTAAGTTTGTACTTGTATACACCACGCCATGACTGTATACTGTAAGTTTGTACTTGTATACACCAAGCCATGACTGTATACAGTAAGTTTGTACTTGTGTACACCAAGCCATGAGTGTATACAGTAAGTTTGTACTTGTATACACCAAGCCATGAGTGTATACAGTAAGTTTGTACTTCTATACATCAAGCCATGAGTGTATACAGTAAGTTTGTACTTGTATACACCAAGCCATGAGTGTATACAGTAAGTTTGTACTTCTATACATCAAGCCATCAGTGTATACAGTAAGTTTGTACTTGTATACACCAAGCCATGACTGTATACAGTAAGTTTGTACTTGTATACACCAAGCCATGGGTGTATACAGTAAGTTTGTACTTGTAGACATCAAACCATGGGTGTATACAT
Organism: Escarpia spicata; assembly: GCA_963995525.1. Classification (NCBI taxonomy): domain Eukaryota; kingdom Metazoa; phylum Annelida; class Polychaeta; order Sabellida; family Siboglinidae; genus Escarpia; species Escarpia spicata. The sequence goes on along the minus strand of OZ023216.1, from coordinate 50,480,931 downwards.
TAAGTTTGTACTTGTATACACCAAGCCATGAGTGTATACAGTAAGTTTGTACCTGTATACACCAAGCCATGAGTGTATACAGTAAGTTTGTACTTCTATACACCAAGCCATGGGTGTATACAGTAAGTTTGTACTTGTATACACCAAGCCATGGGTGTATACAGTAAGTTTGTACTTGTATACACCAAGCCATTGGTGTATACAGTAAGTTTGTACTTGTATACATCAAGCCATGAGAGTGTACATATGTTTGTACTTGTATACACCAAGCCATGAGTGTATACAGTAAGTTTGTACTTGTATACATCAAGCCATGGGTGTATACATTAAGTTTGTACTTGTATACACCAAGCCATGGGTGTATACAGTAAGTTTGTACTTGTATACACCAAGCCATGGGTGTATACAGTAAGTTTGTACTTGTATACATCAAGCCATGGGTGTATACAGTAAGTTTGTACTTGTATACACCAAGCCATGACTGTATACAGTAAGTTTGTTCTTGTATACACCAAGCCATCAGTGTATACAGTAAGTTTGTACTTGTGTACACCAAGCCATGAGTGTATACAGTAAGTTTGTACTTGTGTACACAAAGCCATGAGTGTATACAGTAAGTTTGTACTTGTGTACACCAAGCCATGAGTGTATACAGTAAGTTTGTACTTGTGTACACAAAGCCATGAGTGTATACAGTAAGTTTGTACTTGTATACACCAAGCCATGGGTGTATACAGTAAGTTTGTACTTGTATACACCAAGCCATGGGTGTATACAGTAAGTATACATCAAGCCATGGGTGTATACAGTAAGTTTGTACTTGTATACACCAAGCCATGACTGTATACAGTAAGTTTGTTCTTGTACACACCAAGCCATGAGTGTATACAGTAAGTTTGTACTTCTATACACCAAGCCATAAGTGTATACAGTAAGTTTTTATTTGTATACACCAAGCCATGACTGTATACTGTAAGTTTGTACTTGTATACACCAAGCCATGACTGTATACAGTAAGTTTGTACTTGTGTACACCAAGCCATGACTGTATACAGTAAGTTTGTACTTGTATACACCAAGCCATGAGTGTATACAGTAAGTTTGTAATTGTATACACCAAGCCATGACTGTATACAGTAAGTTTGTACTTGTATACACCAAGCCATGGGTGTATACAGTAAGTTTGTATTTGTATACACCAAGCCATGGGTGTATACAGTAAGTTGGAACTTCTATACACCAAGCCATGACTGTATACAGTAAGTTTGTTCTTGAATACACCAAGCCATGAGTGTATACAGTAAGTTGGTACTTCTATACACCAAGCCATGACTGTATACAGTAAGTTTGTTCTTGTATACACCAAGCCATGAGTGTATACAGTAAGTTTGTACTTGTGTACACCAAGCCATGAGTGTATACAGTAAGTATGTACTTGTATGCACCAAGCCATGAGTGTATACAGTAAGTTTGTACTTCTATACACCAAGCCATGAGTGTATACATTAAGTTTGTACTTGTATACACCAAGCCATGAATGTATGCATTAAGTTTGTACTTGTATACACCAAGCCATGAGTGTATACAGTAAGTTTGTACTTGTATACACCAAGCCGTGAGTGTATACAGTAAGTTTGTACTTGTATACATCAAGCCATGGGTGTATACTTTAAGTTTGTACTTGTTTACACCAAGCCATGGGTGTATACAGTAAGAATACATCAAGCCATGGGTGTATACAGTAAGTTTGTACTTGTATACACCAAGCCATGACTGTATACAGTAAGTTTGTTCTTGTATACACCAAGCCATGAGTGTATACAGTAAGTTTGTACTTCTATACACCAAGCCATAAGTGTATACAGTAAGTTTTTATTTGTATACACCAAGCCATGACTGTATACAGTAAGTTTGTACTTGTGTACACCAAGCCATGACTGTATACAGTAAGTTTGTACTTGTGTACACCAAGCCATGACTGTATACAGTAAGTTTGTACTTGTATACACCAAGCCATGGGTGTATACAGTAAGTTTGTACTTGTATACACCAAGCCATGGGTGTATACAGTAAGTATACATCAAGCCATGGGTGTATACAGTAAGTTTGTACTTGTATACACCAAGCCATGACTGTATACAGTAAGTTTGTTCTTGTGTACACCAAGCCATGAGTGTATACAGTAAGTTTGTACTTCTATACACCAAGCCATAAGTGTATACAGTAAGTTTTTATTTGTATACACCAAGCCATGACTGTATACAGTAAGTTTGTACTTGTATACACCAAGCCATGACTGTATACAGTAAGTTTGTACTTGTGTACACCAAGCCATGACTGTATACAGTAAGTTTGTACTTGTATACACCAAGCCATGAGTGTATACAGTAAGTTTGTAATTGTATACACCAAGCCATGACTGTATACAGTAAGTTTGTACATGTATACACCAAGCCATGACTGTATACAGTAAGTTTGTACTTGTATACACCACGCCATGACTGTATACTGTAAGTTTGTACTTGTATACACCAAGCCATGACTGTATACAGTAAGTTTGTACTTGTGTACACCAAGCCATGAGTGTATACAGTAAGTTTGTACTTGTATACACCAAGCCATGAGTGTATACAGTAAGTTTGTACTTCTATACATCAAGCCATGAGTGTATACAGTAAGTTTGTACTTGTATACACCAAGCCATGAGTGTATACAGTAAGTTTGTACTTCTATACATCAAGCCATCAGTGTATACAGTAAGTTTGTACTTGTATACACCAAGCCATGACTGTATACAGTAAGTTTGTACTTGTATACACCAAGCCATGGGTGTATACAGTAAGTTTGTACTTGTAGACATCAAACCATGGGTGTATACATTAAGTTTGTACTTGTATACACCAAGCCATGAGTGTATACAGTAAGTTTGTACCTGTATACACCAAGCCATGAGTGTATACAGTAAGTTTGTACTTCTATACACCAAGCCATGGGTGTATACAGTAAGTTTGTACTTGTATACACCAAGCCATGGGTGTATACAGTAAGTTTGTACTTGTATACACCAAGCCATTGGTGTATACAGTAAGTTTGTACTTGTATACATCAAGCCATGAGAGTGTACATATGTTTGTACTTGTATACACCAAGCCATGAGTGTATACAGTAAGTTTGTACTTGTATACATCAAGCCATGGGTGTATACATTAAGTTTGTACTTGTATACACCAAGCCATGGGTGTATACAGTAAGTTTGTACTTGTATACACCAAGCCATGGGTGTATACAGTAAGTTTGTACTTGTATACATCAAGCCATGGGTGTATACAGTAAGTTTGTACTTGTATACACCAAGCCATGACTGTATACAGTAAGTTTGTTCTTGTGTACACCAAGCCATGAGTGTATACAGTAAGTTTGTACTTCTATACACCAAGCCATAAGTGTATACAGTAAGTTTTTATTTGTATACACCAAGCCATGACTGTATACAGTAAGTTTGTACTTGTATACACCAAGCCATGACTGTATACAGTAAGTTTGTACTTGTGTACACCAAGCCATGACTGTATACAGTAAGTTTGTACTTGTATACACCAAGCCATGAGTGTATACAGTAAGTTTGTAATTGTATACACCAAGCCATGACTGTATACAGTAAGTTTGTACATGTATACACCAAGCCATGACTGTATACAGTAAGTTTGTACTTGTATACACCACGCCATGACTGTATACTGTAAGTTTGTACTTGTATACACCAAGCCATGACTGTATACAGTAAGTTTGTACTTGTGTACACCAAGCCATGAGTGTATACAGTAAGTTTGTACTTGTATACACCAAGCCATGAGTGTATACAGTAAGTTTGTACTTCTATACATCAAGCCATGAGTGTATACAGTAAGTTTGTACTTGTATACACCAAGCCATGAGTGTATACAGTAAGTTTGTACTTCTATACATCAAGCCATCAGTGTATACAGTAAGTTTGTACTTGTATACACCAAGCCATGACTGTATACAGTAAGTTTGTACTTGTATACACCAAGCCATGGGTGTATACAGTAAGTTTGTACTTGTAGACATCAAACCATGGGTGTATACATTAAGTTTGTACTTGTATACACCAAGCCATGAGTGTATACAGTAAGTTTGTACCTGTATACACCAAGCCATGAGTGTATACAGTAAGTTTGTACTTCTATACACCAAGCCATGGGTGTATACAGTAAGTTTGTACTTGTATACACCAAGCCATGGGTGTATACAGTAAGTTTGTACTTGTATACACCAAGCCATTGGTGTATACAGTAAGTTTGTACTTGTATACATCAAGCCATGAGAGTGTACATATGTTTGTACTTGTATACACCAAGCCATGAGTGTATACAGTAAGTTTGTACTTGTATACATCAAGCCATGGGTGTATACATTAAGTTTGTACTTGTATACACCAAGCCATGGGTGTATACAGTAAGTTTGTACTTGTATACACCAAGCCATGGGTGTATACAGTAAGTTTGTACTTGTATACATCAAGCCATGGGTGTATACAGTAAGTTTGTACTTGTATACACCAAGCCATGACTGTATACAGTAAGTTTGTTCTTGTATACACCAAGCCATCAGTGTATACAGTAAGTTTGTACTTGTGTACACCAAGCCATGAGTGTATACAGTAAGTTTGTACTTGTGTACACAAAGCCATGAGTGTATACAGTAAGTTTGTACTTGTGTACACCAAGCCATGAGTGTATACAGTAAGTTTGTACTTGTGTACACAAAGCCATGAGTGTATACAGTAAGTTTGTACTTGTATACACAAAGCCATGGGTGTATACAGTAAGTTTGTACTTGTATACACCAAGCCATGGGTGTATACAGTAAGTATACATCAAGCCATGGGTGTATACAGTAAGTTTGTACTTGTATACACCAAGCCATGACTGTATACAGTAAGTTTGTTCTTGTACACACCAAGCCATGAGTGTATACAGTAAGTTTGTACTTCTATACACCAAGCCATAAGTGTATACAGTAAGTTTTTATTTGTATACACCAAGCCATGACTGTATACTGTAAGTTTGTACTTGTATACACCAAGCCATGACTGTATACAGTAAGTTTGTACTTGTGTACACCAAGCCATGACTGTATACAGTAAGTTTGTACTTGTATACACCAAGCCATGAGTGTATACAGTAAGTTTGTAATTGTATACACCAAGCCATGACTGTATACAGTAAGTTTGTTCTTGTATACACCAAGCCATGGGTGTATACAGTAAGTTTGTATTTGTATACACCAAGCCATGGGTGTATACAGTAAGTTGGAACTTCTATACACCAAGCCATGACTGTATACAGTAAGTTTGTTCTTGAATACACCAAGCCATGAGTGTATACAGTAAGTTGGTACTTCTATACACCAAGCCATGACTGTATACAGTAAGTTTGTTCTTGTATACACCAAGCCATGAGTGTATACAGTAAGTTTGTACTTGTGTACACCAAGCCATGAGTGTATACAGTAAGTATGTACTTGTATGCACCAAGCCATGAGTGTATACAGTAAGTTTGTACTTCTATACACCAAGCCATGAGTGTATACAATAAGTTTGTACTTGTATACACCAAGCCATGAGTGTATACAGTAAGTTGGTACTTCTATACACCAAGCCATGACTGTATACAGTAAGTTTGTTCTTGTATACACCAAGCCATGGGTGTATACAGTAAGTTTGTACTTGTATACATCAAGCCATGAGAGTGTACATACGTTTGTACTTGTATACACCAAGCCATGAGTGTATACAGTAAGTTTGTACTTGTATACATCAAGCCATGGGTGTATACATTAAGTTTGTACTTGTATACACCAAGCCATGGGTGTATACAGTAAGTTTGTACTTGTATACACCAAGCCATGGGTGTATACATTAAGTTTGTACTTGTGTACACCAAGCCATGACTGTATACAGTAAGTTTGTACTTGTATACACCAAGCCATGAGTGTATACAGTAAGTTTGTACTTCTATACATCAAGCCATGAGTGTATACAGTAAGTTTGTACTTGTATACACCAAGCCATGAGTGTATACAGTAAGTTTGTACTTCTATACATCAAGCCATCAGTGTATACAGTAAGTTTGTACTTGTATACACCAAGCCATGACTGTATACAGTAAGTTTGTACTTGTATACACCAAGCCATGGGTGTATACAGTAAGTTTGTACTTGTAGACATCAAACCATGGGTGTATACATTAAGTTTGTACTTGTATACACCAAGCCATGAGTGTATACAGTAAGTTTGTACCTGTATACACCAAGCCATGAGTGTATACAGTAAGTTTGTACTTCTATACACCAAGCCATGGGTGTATACAGTAAGTTTGTACTTGTATACACCAAGCCATGGGTGTATACAGTAAGTTTGTACTTGTATACACCAAGCCATTGGTGTATACAGTAAGTTTGTACTTGTATACATCAAGCCATGAGAGTGTACATATGTTTGTACTTGTATACACCAAGCCATGAGTGTATACAGTAAGTTTGTACTTGTATACATCAAGCCATGGGTGTATACATTAAGTTTGTACTTGTATACACCAAGCCATGGGTGTATACAGTAAGTTTGTACTTGTATACACCAAGCCATGGGTGTATACAGTAAGTTTGTACTTGTATACATCAAGCCATGGGTGTATACAGTAAGTTTGTACTTGTATACACCAAGCCATGACTGTATACAGTAAGTTTGTTCTTGTGTACACCAAGCCATGAGTGTATACAGTAAGTTTGTACTTCTATACACCAAGCCATAAGTGTATACAGTAAGTTTTTATTTGTATACACCAAGCCATGACTGTATACAGTAAGTTTGTACTTGTATACACCAAGCCATGACTGTATACAGTAAGTTTGTACTTGTGTACACCAAGCCATGACTGTATACAGTAAGTTTGTACTTGTATACACCAAGCCATGAGTGTATACAGTAAGTTTGTAATTGTATACACCAAGCCATGACTGTATACAGTAAGTTTGTACATGTATACACCAAGCCATGACTGTATACAGTAAGTTTGTACTTGTATACACCACGCCATGACTGTATACTGTAAGTTTGTACTTGTATACACCAAGCCATGACTGTATACAGTAAGTTTGTACTTGTGTACACCAAGCCATGAGTGTATACAGTAAGTTTGTACTTGTATACACCAAGCCATGAGTGTATACAGTAAGTTTGTACTTCTATACATCAAGCCATGAGTGTATACAGTAAGTTTGTACTTGTATACACCAAGCCATGAGTGTATACAGTAAGTTTGTACTTCTATACATCAAGCCATCAGTGTATACAGTAAGTTTGTACTTGTATACACCAAGCCATGACTGTATACAGTAAGTTTGTACTTGTATACACCAAGCCATGGGTGTATACAGTAAGTTTGTACTTGTAGACATCAAACCATGGGTGTATACATTAAGTTTGTAATTGTATACACCAAGCCATGAGTGTATACAGTAAGTTTGTACCTGTATACACCAAGCCATGAGTGTATACAGTAAGTTTGTACTTCTATACACCAAGCCATGGGTGTATACAGTAAGTTTGTACTTGTATACACCAAGCCATGGGTGTATACAGTAAGTTTGTACTTGTATACACCAAGCCATTGGTGTATACAGTAAGTTTGTACTTGTATACATCAAGCCATGAGAGTGTACATATGTTTGTACTTGTATACACCAAGCCATGAGTGTATACAGTAAGTTTGTACTTGTATACATCAAGCCATGGGTGTATACATTAAGTTTGTACTTGTATACACCAAGCCATGGGTGTATACAGTAAGTTTGTACTTGTATACACCAAGCCATGGGTGTATACAGTAAGTTTGTACTTGTATACATCAAGCCATGGGTGTATACAGTAAGTTTGTACTTGTATACACCAAGCCATGACTGTATACAGTAAGTTTGTTCTTGTATACACCAAGCCATCAGTGTATACAGTAAGTTTGTACTTGTGTACACCAAGCCATGAGTGTATACAGTAAGTTTGTACTTGTGTACACAAAGCCATGAGTGTATACAGTAAGTTTGTACTTGTGTACACCAAGCCATGAGTGTATACAGTAAGTTTGTACTTGTGTACACAAAGCCATGAGTGTATACAGTAAGTTTGTACTTGTATACACCAAGCCATGGGTGTATACAGTAAGTTTGTACTTGTATACACCAAGCCATGGGTGTATACAGTAAGTATACATCAAGCCATGGGTGTATACAGTAAGTTTGTACTTGTATACACCAAGCCATGACTGTATACAGTAAGTTTGTTCTTGTACACACCAAGCCATGAGTGTATACAGTAAGTTTGTACTTCTATACACCAAGCCATAAGTGTATACAGTAAGTTTTTATTTGTATACACCAAGCCATGACTGTATACTGTAAGTTTGTACTTGTATACACCAAGCCATGACTGTATACAGTAAGTTTGTACTTGTGTACACCAAGCCATGACTGTATACAGTAAGTTTGTACTTGTATACACCAAGCCATGAGTGTATACAGTAAGTTTGTAATTGTATACACCAAGCCATGACTGTATACAGTAAGTTTGTACTTGTATACACCAAGCCATGGGTGTATACAGTAAGTTTGTATTTGTATACATCAAGCCATGGGTGTATACAGTAAGTTGGAACTTCTATACACCAAGCCATGACTGTATACAGTAAGTTTGTTCTTGAATACACCAAGCCATGAGTGTATACAGTAAGTTGGTACTTCTATACACCAAGCCATGAGTGTATACAATAAGTTTGTACTTGTATACACCAAGCCATGAGTGTATACAGTAAGTTTGTACTTGTATACACCAAGCCATGAGTGTATACAGTAAGTTTGTAATTGTATACACCAAGCCATGACTGTATACAGTAAGTTTGTACTTGTATACACCAAGCCATGGGTGTATACAGTAAGTTTGTTCTTGTATACACCAAGCCATGAGTGTATACAGTAAGTTTGTACTTGTGTACACCAAGCCATGAGTGTATACAGTAAGTATGTACTTGTATGCACCAAGCCATGAGTGTATACAGTAAGTTTGTACTTCTATACACCAAGCCATGAGTGTATACAATAAGTTTGTACTTGTATACACCAAGCCATGAGTGTATACAGTAAGTTGGTACTTCTATACACCAAGCCATGACTGTATACAGTAAGTTTGTTCTTGTATACACCAAGCCATGGGTGTATACAGTAAGTTTGTACTTGTATACATCAAGCCATGAGAGTGTACATACGTTTGTACTTGTATACACCAAGCCATGAGTGTATACAGTAAGTTTGTACTTGTATACATCAAGCCATGGGTGTATACATTAAGTTTGTACTTGTATACACCAAGCCATGGGTGTATACAGTAAGTTTGTACTTGTATACACCAAGCCATGGGTGTATACATTAAGTTTGTACTTGTGTACACCAAGCCATGACTGTATACAGTAAGTTTGTACTTGTATACACCAAGCCATGAGTGTATACAGTAAGTTTGTACTTGTATACACCAAGCCATGAGTGTATACAGTAAGTTTGTACTTCTATGCACCAAGCCATAAGTGTATACAGTAAGTTTTTATTTGTATACACCAAGCCATGACTGTATACAGTAAGTTTGTACTTGTATACACCAAGCCATGACTGTATACAGTAAGTTTGTACTTGTGTACACCAAGCCATGACTGTATACAGTAAGTTTGTACTTGTATACACCAAGCCATGGGTGTATACAGTAAGTTTGTACTTGTATACACCAAGCCATGGGTGTATACAGTAAGTTTGTACTTGTATACACCAAGCCATGGGTGTATACAGTAAGTTTGTACTTGTATTCATCAAGCCATGGGTGTATACAGTAAGTTTGTACTTGTATACACCAAGCCATGGGTGTATACATTAAGTTTGTACTTGTATACACCAAGCCATGGGTGTATACAGTAAGATTGTACTTGTATACACCAAGCCATGGGTGTATACAGTAAGTTTGTACTTGTATACACCAAGCCATGGGTGTATACAGTAAGTATACATCAAGCCATGGGTGTATACAGTAAGTTTGTACTTGTATACACCAAGCCATGACTGTATACAGTAAGTTTGTTCTTGAATACACCAAGCCATGAGTGTATACAGTAAGTTTGTACTTCTATACACCAAGCCATAAGTGTATACAGTAAGTTTTTATTTGTATACACCAAGCCATGACTGTATACAGTAAGTTTGTACTTGTATACACCAAGCCATGACTGTATACAGTAAGTTTGTACTTGTGTACACCAAGCCATGACTGTATACAGTAAGTTTGTACTTGTATACACCAAGCCATGAGTGTATACAGTAAGTTTGTACTTCTATGCACCAAGCCATGGGCGTATACAGTAAGTTTGTACTTGTATACACCAAGCCATGGGTGTATACAGTAAGTTTGTACTTCTATACACCAAGCCATGGGTGTATACAGTAAGTTTGTATTTGTATACACCAAGCCATGGGTGTATACAGTAAGTTTGTACTTGTATACACCAAGCCATGGGTGTATACAATAAGTATGTACTTGTATACACCAAGCCATGAATGTATGCATTAAGTTTGTACTTGTATACACCAAGCCATGATTGTATACAGTAAGTTTGTACTTGTATACACCAAGCCATAAGTGTATACAGTAAATTTGTTCTTCTATACACCAAGCCATGAGTGTATACAGTACATTTTTATTTGTATACACCAAGCCATGACTGTATACAGTAAGTTTGTACTTGTATTCACCAAGCCATGAATGTATACAGTAAGTTTGTACTTGTGTACACCAAGCCATGACTGTATACAGTAAGTTTGTACTTGTATACACCAAGCCATGAGTGTATACAGTAAGTTTGTACTTGTATACACCAAGCCATGAGTGTATACAGTAAGTTTGTACTTCTATGCACCAAGCCATAAGTGTATACAGTAAGTTTTTATTTGTATACACCAAGCCATGACTGTATACAGTAAGTTTGTACTTGTATACACCAAGCCATGACTGTATACAGTAAGTTTGTACTTGTGTACACCAAGCCATGACTGTATACAGTAAGTTTGTACTTGTATACACCAAGCCATGGGTGTATACAGTAAGTTTGTACTTGTATACACCAAGCCATGGGTGTATACAGTAAGTTTGTACTTGTATACATCAAGCCATGGGTGTATACAGTAAGTTTGTACTTGTATACACCAAGCCATGACTGTATACAGTAAGTTTGTACTTGTATACACCAAGCCATGGGTGTATACATTAAGTTTGTACTTGTATACACCAAGCCATGAGTGTATACAGTAAGTTTGTACTTCTATGCACCAAGCCATAAGTGCATACAGTAAGTTTTTATTTGTATACACCAAGCCATGACTGTATACAGTAAGTTTGTACTTGTATACACCAAGCCATGACTGTATACAGTAAGTTTGTACTTGTGTACACCAAGCCATGACTGTATACAGTAAGTTTGTACTTGTATACACCAAGCCATGGGTGTATACAGTAAGTTTGTACTTGTATACACCAAGCCATGGGTGTATACAGTAAGTTTGTACTTCTATACACCAAGCCATAAGTGTATACAGTAAGTTTTTATTTGTATACACCAAGCCATGACTGTATACTGTAAGTTTGTACTTGTATACACCAAGCCATGACTGTATACAGTAAGTTTGTACTTGTGTACACCAAGCCATGACTGTATACAGTAAGTTTGTACTTGTATACACCAAGCCATGAGTGTATACAGTAAGTTTGTAATTGTATACACCAAGCCATGACTGTATACAGTAAGTTTGTACTTGTATACACCAAGCCATGGGTGTATACAGTAAGTTTGTATTTGTATACACCAAGCCATGGGTGTATACAGTAAGTTGGAACTTCTATACACCAAGCCATGACTGTATACAGTAAGTTTGTTCTTGAATACACCAAGCCATGAGTGTATACAGTAAGTTGGTACTTCTATACACCAAGCCATGACTGTATACAGTAAGTTTGTTCTTGTATACACCAAGCCATGAGTGTATACAGTAAGTTTGTACTTGTGTACACCAAGCCATGAGTGTATACAGTAAGTATGTACTTGTATGCACCAAGCCATGAGTGTATACAGTAAGTTTGTACTTCTATACACCAAGCCATGAGTGTATACAATAAGTTTGTACTTGTATACACCAAGCCATGAGTGTATACAGTAAGTTGGTACTTCTATACACCAAGCCATGACTGTATACAGTAAGTTTGTTCTTGTATACACCAAGCCATGGGTGTATACAGTAAGTTTGTACTTGTATACACCAAGCCATGGGTGTATACAGTAAGTTTGTACTTGTATACACCAAGCCATTGGTGTATACAGTAAGTTTGTACTTGTATACATCAAGTCATGAGAGTGTACATACGTTTGTACTTGTATACACCAAGCCATGAGTGTATACAGTAAGTTTGTACTTGTGTACATCAAGCCATGGGTGTATACATTAAGTTTGTACTTGTATACACCAAGCCATGGGTGTATACAGTAAGTTTGTACTTGTATACACCAAGCCATGGGTGTATACATTAAGTTTGTACTTGTGTACACCAAGCCATGACTGTATACAGTAAGTTTGTACTTGTATACACCAAGCCATGAGTGTATACAGTAAGTTTGTACTTGTATACACCAAGCCATGAGTGTATACAGTAAGTTTGTACTTCTATGCACCAAGCCATAAGTGTATACAGTAAGTTTTTATTTGTATACACCAAGCCATGACTGTATACAGTAAGTTTGTACTTGTATACACCAAGCCATGGGTGTATACAGTAAGTTTGTACTTGTATACACCAAGCCATGGGTGTATACAGTAAGTTTGTACTTGTATACACCAAGCCATGGGTGTATACAGTAAGTTTGTACTTGTATTCATCAAGCCATGGGTGTATACAGTAAGTTTGTACTTGTATACACCAAGCCATGGGTGTATACATTAAGTTTGTACTTGTATACACCAAGCCATGGGTGTATACAGTAAGTTTGTACTTCTATACACCAAGCCATGGGTGTATACAGTAAGATTGTACTTGTATACACCAAGCCATGGGTGTATACAGTAAGTTTGTACTTGTATACACCAAGCCATGGGTGTATACAGTAAGTATACATCAAGCCATGGGTGTATACAGTAAGTTTGTACTTGTATACACCAAGCCATGACTGTATACAGTAAGTTTGTTCTTGAATACACCAAGCCATGAGTGTATACAGTAAGTTTGTACTTCTATACACCAAGCCATAAGTGTATACAGTAAGTTTTTATTTGTATACACCAAGCCATGACTGTATACAGTAAGTTTGTACTTGTATACACCAAGCCATGACTGTATACAGTAAGTTTGTACTTGTGTACACCAAGCCATGACTGTATACAGTAAGTTTGTACTTGTATACACCAAGCCATGAGTGTATACAGTAAGTTTGTACTTCTATGCACCAAGCCATGGGCGTATACAGTAAGTTTGTACTTGTATACACCAAGCCATGGGTGTATACAGTAAGTGTGTACTTCTATACACCAAGCCATGGGTGTATACAGTAAGTTTGTATTTGTATACACCAAGCCATGGGTGTATACAGTAAGTTTGTACTTGTATACACCAAGCCATGGGTGTATACATTAAGTATGTACTTGTATACACCAAGCCATGAATGTATGCATTAAGTTTGTACTTGTATACACCAAGCCATGATTGTATACAGTAAGTTTGTACTTGTATACACCAAGCCATAAGTGTATACAGTAAATTTGTTCTTCTATACACCAAGCCATGAGTGTATACAGTACATTTTTATTTGTATACACCAAGCCATGACTGTATACAGTAAGTTTGTACTTGTATTCACCAAGCCATGAATGTATACAGTAAGTTTGTACTTGTGTACACCAAGCCATGACTGTATACAGTAAGTTTGTACTTGTATACACCAAGCCATGAGTGTATACAGTAAGTTTGTACTTGTATACACCAAGCCATGAGTGTATACAGTAAGTTTGTACTTCTATGCACCAAGCCATAAGTGTATACAGTAAGTTTTTATTTGTATACACCAAGCCATGACTGTATACACTAAGTTTGTACTTGTATACACCAAGCCATGACTGTATACAGTAAGTTTGTACTTGTGTACACCAAGCCATGACTGTATACAGTAAGTTTGTACTTGTATACACCAAGCCATGGGTGTATACAGTAAGTTTGTACTTGTATACACCAAGCCATGGGTGTATACAGTAAGTTTGTACTTGTATACATCAAGCCATGGGTGTATACAGTAAGTTTGTACTTGTATACACCAAGCCATGACTGTATACAGTAAGTTTGTACTTGTATACACCAAGCCATGGGTGTATACATTAAGTTTGTACTTGTATACACCAAGCCATGAGTGTATACAGTAAGTTTGTACTTCTATGCACCAAGCCATAAGTGTATACAGTAAGTTTTTATTTGTATACACCAAGCCATGACTGTATACAGTAAGTTTGTACTTGTATACACCAAGCCATGACTGTATACAGTAAGTTTGTACTTGTGTACACCAAGCCATGACTGTATACAGTAAGTTTGTACTTGTATACACCAAGCCATGGGTGTATACAGTAAGTTGGTACTTCTATACACCAAGCCATGACTGTATACAGTAAGTTTGTTCTTGTATACATCAAGCCATGGGTGTATACAGTAAGTTTGTACTTGTATACACCAAGCCATGGGTGTATACAGTAAGTTGGTACTTCTATACACCAAGCCATGGGTGTATACAGTAAGTTGGTACTTCTATACACCAAGCCATGACTGTATACAGTAAGTTTGTTCTTGTATACACCAAGCCATGAGTGTATACAGTAAATTTGTACTTGTGTACACCAAGCCATGAGTGTATACAGTAAGTATGTACTTGTATGCACCAAGCCATGAGTGTATACAGTAAGTTTGTACTTGTATACATCAAGCCATGGGTGTATACATTAAGTTTGTACTTGTATACACCAAGCCATGGGTGTATACAGTAAGTTTGTACTTGTATACACCAAGCCATGGGTGTATACAGTAAGTTTGTACTTGTATACATCAAGCCATGGGTGTATACAGTAAGTTTGTACTTGTATACACCAAGCCATGACTGTATACAGTAAGTTTGTTCTTGTATACACCAAGCCATGAGTGTATACAGTAAGTTTGTACTTGTGTACACCAAGCCATGAGTGTATACAGTAAGTTTGTACTTGTGTACACAAAGCCATGAGTGTATACAGTAAGTTTGTACTTCTATACACCAAGCCATGAGTGTATACAATAAGTTTGTACTGGTATACACCAAGCCATGACTGTATACAGTAAGTTTGTACTTGTATACACCAAGCCATGAGTGTATACAGTAAGTTTGTACTTGTATACATCAAGCCATGGGTGTATACAGTAAGTTTGTACTTGTATACACCAAGCCATGACTGTATACAGTAAGTTTGTACTTGTATACATCAAGCCATGGGTGTATACAGTAAGTTTGTACTTGTATACACCAAGCCATGGGTGTATACAGTAAGTTTGTACTTGTATACACTAAGCCATGGGTGTATACAGTAAGTTTGTACTTGTATACATCAAGCCATGGGTGTATACAGTAAGTTTGTACTTGTATACACCAAGCCATGACTGTATACAGTAAGTTTGTACTTGTATACACCAAGCCATGGGTGTATACATTAAGTTTGTACTTGTATACACCAAGCCATGGGTGTATACAGTAAGTTTGTACTTCTATACACCAAGCCATGGGTGTATACAGTAAGTTTGTATATGTATACACCAAGCCATGGGTGTATACAGTAAGTTTGTACTTGTATACATCAAGCCATGAATGTATACAATAAGTTTGTACTTGTATACACCAAGCCATGAGTGTATACAGTAAGTTTGTACTTGTATACACCAAGCCATGGGTGTATACAGTAAGTTGGTACTTCTATACACCAAGCCATGACTGTATACAGTAAGTTTGTTCTTGTATACACCAAGCCATGAGTGTATACAGTAAATTTGTACTTGTGTACACCAAGCCATGAGTGTATACAGTAAGTATGTACTTGTATGCACCAAGCCATGAGTGTATACAGTAAGTTTGTACTTGTATACACCAAGCCATGAGTGTATACAGTAAGTTGGTAATTCTATACACCAAGCCATGACTGTATACAGTAAGTTTGTTCTTGTATACACCAAGCCATGGGTGTATACAGTAAGTTTGTACTTGTATACACCAAGCCATGGGTGTATACAGTAAGTTTGTACT
Organism: Escarpia spicata; assembly: GCA_963995525.1. Taxonomy (NCBI): domain Eukaryota; kingdom Metazoa; phylum Annelida; class Polychaeta; order Sabellida; family Siboglinidae; genus Escarpia; species Escarpia spicata. The sequence goes on along the minus strand of OZ023216.1, from coordinate 50,464,474 downwards.
TGTATACACCAAGCCATTGGTGTATACAGTAAGTTTGTACTTGTATACATCAAGCCATGAGAGTGTACATACGTTTGTACTTGTATACACCAAGCCATGAGTGTATACAGTAAGTTTGTACTTGTATACATCAAGCCATGGGTGTATACATTAAGTTTGTACTTGTATACACCAAGCCATGGGTGTATACAGTAAGTTTGTACTTGTATACACCAAGCCATGGGTGTATACAGTAAGTTTGTACTTGTATACATCAAGCCATGGGTGTATACAGTAAGTTTGTACTTGTATACACCAAGCCATGACTGTATACAGTAAGTTTGTTCTTGTATACACCAAGCCATGAGTGTATACAGTAAGTTTGTACTTGTGTACACCAAGCCATGAGTGTATACAGTAAGTTTGTACTTGTGTACACAAAGCCATGAGTGTATACAGTAAGTTTGTACTTCTATACACCAAGCCATGAGTGTATACAATAAGTATACATCAAGCCATGGGTGTATACAGTAAGTTTGTACTTGTATACACCAAGCCATGACTGTATACAGTAAGTTTGTACTTGTATACACCAAGCCATGACTGTATACAGTAAGTTTGTTCTTGTATACACCAAGCCATGAGTGTATACAGTAAGTTTGTACTTGTGTACACCAAGCCATGAGTGTATACAGTAAGTTTGTACTTGTGTACACAAAGCCATGAGTGTATACAGTAAGTTTGTACTTCTATACACCAAGCCATGAGTGTATACAATAAGTATACATCAAGCCATGGGTGTATACAGTAAGTTTGTACTTGTATACACCAAGCCATGACTGTATACAGTAAGTTTGTTCTTGAATACACCAAGCCATGAGTGTATACAGTAAGTTTGTACTTCTATACACCAAGCCATGGGTGTATACAGTAAGTTTGTACTTGTATACATCAAGCCATGGGTGTATACAGTAAGTTTGTACTTGTATACACCAAGCCATGACTGTATACAGTAAGTTTGTTCTTGTATACACCAAGCCATGAGTGTATACAGTAAGTTTGTACTTGTGTACACCAAGCCATGAGTGTATACAGTAAGTTTGTACTTGTGTACACAAAGCCATGAGTGTATACAGTAAGTTTGTACTTCTATACACCAAGCCATGAGTGTATACAATAAGTTTGTACTTGTATACACCAAGCCATGAGTGTATACAGTAAGTTTGTACTTGTATACACCAAGCCATGGGTGTATACAGTAAGTTGGTACTTCTATACACCAAGCCATGACTGTATACAGTAAGTTTGTACTTGTATACACCAAGCCATGAGTGTATACAGTAAGTTTGTACTTGTATAACCAAGCCATGGGTGTATACACTAAGTTTGTACTTGTATACACCAAGCCATGAATGTATGCATTAAGTTTGTACTTGTATACACCAAGCCATGAGTGTATACAGTAAGTTCGTACTTGTATACACCAAGCCATGAGTGTATACAGTAAGTTTGTACTTGTATACATCAAGCCATGGGTGTATACATTAAGTTTGTACTTGTTTACACCAAGCCATGGGTGTATACAGTAAGTTTGTACTTGTATACACCAAGCCATGGGTGTATACAGTAAGTTTGTACTTGAATACATCAAGCCATGGGTGTATACAGTAAGTATACATCAAGCCATGGGTGTATACAGTAAGTTTGTACTTGTATACACCAAGCCATGACTGTATACATTAAGTTTGTTCTTGTGTACACCAAGCCATGAGTGTATACAGTAAGTTTGTACTTGTGTACACCAAGCCATGAGTGTATACAGTAAGTATGTACTTGTATACACCAAGCCATGAGTGTATACAGTAAGTTTGTACTTCTATACACCAAGCCATGAGTGTATACAATAAGTTTTTACTTGTATACACCAAGCCATGAGTGTATACAGTAAGTTGGTACTTCTATACACCAAGCCATGACTGTATACAGTAAGTTTGTTCTTGTATACACCAAGCCATGGGTGTATACAGTAAGTTTGTACTTGTATACACCAAGCCATGGGTGTATACAGTAAGTTTGTACTTGTATACATCAAGCCATGAGAGTGTACATACGTTTGTACTTGTATACACCAAGCCATGAGTGTATACAGTAAGTTTGTACTTGTATACATCAAGCCATGGGTGTATACAGTAAGTTTGTACTTGTATACACCAAGCCATGACTGTATACAGTAAGTTTGTTCTTGTATACACCAAGCCATGAGTGTATACAGTAAGTTTGTACTTGTGTACACCAAGCCATGAGTGTATACAGTAAGTTTGTACTTGTGTACACAAAGCCATGAGTGTATACAGTAAGTTTGTACTTCTATACACCAAGCCATGAGTGTATACAATAAGTTTGTACTTGTATACACCAAGCCATGAGTGTATACAGTAAGTTTGTACTTGTATACACCAAGCCATGGGTGTATACAGTAAGTTGGTACTTCTATACACCAAGCCATGACTGTATACAGTAAGTTTGTTCTTGTATACACCAAGCCATGAGTGTATACAGTAAGTTTGTACTTGTATAACCAAGCCATGGGTGTATACACTAAGTTTGTACTTGTATACACCAAGCCATGAATGTATGCATTAAGTTTGTACTTGTATACACCAAGCCAGGAGTGTATACAGTAAGTTCGTACTTGTATACACCAAGCCATGGGTGTATACAGTAAGTTTGTACTTGTATACACCAAGCCATGGGTGTATACAGTAAGTTTGTACTTGAATACATCAAGCCATGGGTGTATACAGTAAGTATACATCAAGCCATGGGTGTATACAGTAAGTTTGTACTTGTATACACCAAGCCATGACTGTATACATTAAGTTTGTTCTTGTGTACACCAAGCCATGAGTGTATACAGTAAGTTTGTACTTGTGTACACCAAGCCATGAGTGTATACAGTAAGTATGTACTTGTATACACCAAGCCATGAGTGTATACAGTAAGTTTGTACTTCTATACACCAAGCCATGAGTGTATACAATAAGTTTGTACTTGTATACACCAAGCCATGAGTGTATACAGTAAGTTGGTACTTCTATACACCAAGCCATGACTGTATACAGTAAGTTTGTTCTTGTATACACCAAGCCATGGGTGTATACAGTAAGTTTTTACTTGTATACACCAAGCCATGGGTGTATACAGTAAGTTTGTACTTGTATACACCAAGCCATTGGTGTATACAGTAAGTTTGTACTTGTATACATCAAGCCATGAGAGTGTACATACGTTTGTACTTGTATACACCAAGCCATGAGTGTATACAGTAAGTTTGTACTTGTATACATCAAGCCATGGGTGTATACATTAAGTTTGTACTTGTATACACCAAGCCATGGGTGTATACAGTAAGTTTGTACTTGTATACACCAAGCCATGGGTGTATACAGTAAGTTTGTACTTGTATACATCAAGCCATGGGTGTATACAGTAAGTTTGTACTTGTATACACCAAGCCATGACTGTATACAGTAAGTTTGTTCTTGTATACACCAAGCCATGAGTGTATACAGTAAGTTTGTACTTGTGTACACCAAGCCATGAGTGTATACAGTAAGTTTGTACTTGTGTACACAAAGCCATGAGTGTATACAGTAAGTTTGTACTTCTATACACCAAGCCATGAGTGTATACAATAAGTTTGTACTTGTATACACCAAGCCATGAGTGTATACAGTAAGTTTGTACTTCTATACACCAAGCCATGACTGTATACAGTAAGTTTGTTCTTGTATACACCAAGCCATGAGTGTATACAGTAAGTTTGTACTTGTATACACCAAGCCATGGGTGTATACACTAAGTTTGTACTTGTATACACCAAGCCATGAATGTATGCATTAAGTTTGTACTTGTATACACCAAGCCATGAGTGTATACAGTAAGTTCGTACTTGTATACACCAAGCCATGAGTGTATACAGTAAGTTTGTACTTGTATACATCAAGCCATGGGTGTATACATTAAGTTTGTACTTGTTTACACCAAGCCATGGGTGTATACAGTAAGTTTGTACTTGTATACACCAAGCCATGGGTGTATACAGTAAGTTTGTACTTGAATACATCAAGCCATGGGTGTATACAGTAAGTATACATCAAGCCATGGGTGTATACAGTAAGTTTGTACTTGTATACACCAAGCCATGACTGTATACATTAAGTTTGTTCTTGTGTACACCAAGCCATGAGTGTATACAGTAAGTTTGTACTTGTATACACCAAGCCATGGGTGTATACAGTAAGTTTGTACTTGTATACATCAAGCCATGGGTGTATACAGTAAGTTTGTACTTGTATACACCAAGCCATGACTGTATACAGTAAGTTTGTTCTTGTATACACCAAGCCATGAGTGTATACAGTAAGTTTGTACTTGTATACACCAAGCCATGACTGTATACATTAAGTTTGTTCTTGTGTACACCAAGCCATGAGTGTATACAGTAAGTTTGTACTTGTGTACACCAAGCCATGAGTGTATACAGTAAGTATGTACTTGTATACACCAAGCCATGAGTGTATACAGTAAGTTTGTACTTCTATACACCAAGCCATGAGTGTATACAATAAGTTTGTACTTGTATACACCAAGCCATGAGTGTATACAGTAAGTTGGTACTTCTATACACCAAGCCATGACTGTATACAGTAAGTTTGTTCTTGTATACACCAAGCCATGGGTGTATACAGTAAGTTTTTACTTGTATACACCAAGCCATGGGTGTATACAGTAAGTTTGTACTTGTATACACCAAGCCATTGGTGTATACAGTAAGTTTGTACTTGTATACATCAAGCCATGAGAGTGTACATACGTTTGTACTTGTATACACCAAGCCATGAGTGTATACAGTAAGTTTGTACTTGTATACATCAAGCCATGGGTGTATACATTAAGTTTGTACTTGTATACACCAAGCCATGGGTGTATACAGTAAGTTTGTACTTGTATACACCAAGCCATGGGTGTATACAGTAAGTTTGTACTTGTATACATCAAGCCATGGGTGTATACAGTAAGTTTGTACTTGTATACACCAAGCCATGACTGTATACAGTAAGTTTGTTCTTGTATACACCAAGCCATGAGTGTATACAGTAAGTTTGTACTTGTGTACACCAAGCCATGAGTGTATACAGTAAGTTTGTACTTGTGTACACAAAGCCATGAGTGTATACAGTAAGTTTGTACTTCTATACACCAAGCCATGAGTGTATACAATAAGTTTGTACTTGTATACACCAAGCCATGAGTGTATACAGTAAGTTTGTACTTCTATACACCAAGCCATGACTGTATACAGTAAGTTTGTTCTTGTATACACCAAGCCATGAGTGTATACAGTAAGTTTGTACTTGTATACACCAAGCCATGGGTGTATACACTAAGTTTGTACTTGTATACACCAAGCCATGAATGTATGCATTAAGTTTGTACTTGTATACACCAAGCCATGAGTGTATACAGTAAGTTCGTACTTGTATACACCAAGCCATGAGTGTATACAGTAAGTTTGTACTTGTATACATCAAGCCATGGGTGTATACATTAAGTTTGTACTTGTTTACACCAAGCCATGGGTGTATACAGTAAGTTTGTACTTGTATACACCAAGCCATGGGTGTATACAGTAAGTTTGTACTTGAATACATCAAGCCATGGGTGTATACAGTAAGTATACATCAAGCCATGGGTGTATACAGTAAGTTTGTACTTGTATACACCAAGCCATGACTGTATACATTAAGTTTGTTCTTGTGTACACCAAGCCATGAGTGTATACAGTAAGTTTGTACTTGTATACACCAAGCCATGGGTGTATACAGTAAGTTTGTACTTGTATACATCAAGCCATGGGTGTATACAGTAAGTTTGTACTTGTATACACCAAGCCATGACTGTATACAGTAAGTTTGTTCTTGTATACACCAAGCCATGAGTGTATACAGTAAGTTTGTACTTGTGTACACCAAGCCATGAGTGTATACAGTAAGTTTGTACTTGTGTACACAAAGCCATGAGTGTATACAGTAAGTTTGTACTTCTATACACCAAGCCATGAGTGTATACAATAAGTATACATCAAGCCATGGGTGTATACAGTAAGTTTGTACTTGTATACACCAAGCCATGACTGTATACAGTAAGTTTGTTCTTGAATACACCAAGCCATGAGTGTATACAGTAAGTTTGTACTTCTATACACCAAGCCATGGGTGTATACAGTAAGTTTGTACTTGTATACATCAAGCCATGGGTGTATACAGTAAGTTTGTACTTGTATAACCAAGCCATGGGTGTATACACTAAGTTTGTACTTGTATACATCAAGCCATGGGTGTATACATTAAGTTTGTACTTGTTTACACCAAGCCATGGGTGTATACAGTAAGTTTGTACTTGTATACACCAAGCCATGGGTGTATACAGTAAGTTTGTACTTGAATACATCAAGCCATGGGTGTATACAGTAAGTATACATCAAGCCATGGGTGTATACAGTAAGTTTGTACTTGTATACACCAAGCCATGACTGTATACATTAAGTTTGTTCTTGTGTACACCAAGCCATGAGTGTATACAGTAAGTTTGTACTTGTGTACACCAAGCCATGAGTGTATACAGTAAGTATGTACTTGTATACACCAAGCCATGAGTGTATACAGTAAGTTTGTACTTCTATACACCAAGCCATGAGTGTATACAATAAGTTTGTACTTGTATACACCAAGCCATGAGTGTATACAGTAAGTTGGTACTTCTATACACCAAGCCATGACTGTATACAGTAAGTTTGTTCTTGTATACACCAAGCCATGGGTGTATACAGTAAGTTTGTACTTGTATACACCAAGCCATGGGTGTATACAGTAAGTTTGTACTTGTATACATCAAGCCATGAGAGTGTACATACGTTTGTACTTGTATACACCAAGCCATGAGTGTATACAGTAAGTTTGTACTTGTATACATCAAGCCATGGGTGTATACATTAAGTTTGTACTTGTACACCAAGCCATGGGTGTATACAGTAAGTTTGTACTTGTATACACCAAGCCATGGGTGTATACAGTAAGTTTGTACTTGTATACATCAAGCCATGGGTGTATACAGTAAGTTTGTACTTGTATACACCAAGCCATGACTGTATACAGTAAGTTTGTTCTTGTATACACCAAGCCATGAGTGTATACAGTAAGTTTGTACTTGTGTACACCAAGCCATGAGTGTATACAGTAAGTTTGTACTTGTGTACACAAAGCCATGAGTGTATACAGTAAGTTTGTACTTCTATACACCAAGCCATGAGTGTATACAATAAGTTTGTACTTGTATACACCAAGCCATGAGTGTATACAGTAAGTTTGTACTTGTATACACCAAGCCATGGGTGTATACAGTAAGTTGGTACTTCTATACACCAAGCCATAACTGTATACAGTAAGTTTGTTCTTGTATACACCAAGCCATGAGTGTATACAGTAAGTTTGTACTTGTATAACCAAGCCATGGGTGTATACACTAAGTTTGTACTTGTATACACCAAGCCATGAATGTATGCATTAAGTTTGTACTTGTATACACCAAGCCAGGAGTGTATACAGTAAGTTCGTACTTGTATACACCAAGCCATGGGTGTATACAGTAAGTTTGTACTTGTATACACCAAGCCATGGGTGTATACAGTAAGTTTGTACTTGAATACATCAAGCCATGGGTGTATACAGTAAGTATACATCAAGCCATGGGTGTATACAGTAAGTTTGTACTTGTATACACCAAGCCATGACTGTATACATTAAGTTTGTTCTTGTGTACACCAAGCCATGAGTGTATACAGTAAGTTTGTACTTGTGTACACCAAGCCATGAGTGTATACAGTAAGTATGTACTTGTATACACCAAGCCATGAGTGTATACAGTAAGTTTGTACTTCTATACACCAAGCCATGAGTGTATACAATAAGTTTGTACTTGTATACACCAAGCCATGAGTGTATACAGTAAGTTGGTACTTCTATACACCAAGCCATGACTGTATACAGTAAGTTTGTTCTTGTATACACCAAGCCATGGGTGTATACAGTAAGTTTTTACTTGTATACACCAAGCCATGGGTGTATACAGTAAGTTTGTACTTGTATACACCAAGCCATTGGTGTATACAGTAAGTTTGTACTTGTATACATCAAGCCATGAGAGTGTACATACGTTTGTACTTGTATACACCAAGCCATGAGTGTATACAGTAAGTTTGTACTTGTATACATCAAGCCATGGGTGTATACATTAAGTTTGTACTTGTATACACCAAGCCATGGGTGTATACAGTAAGTTTGTACTTGTATACACCAAGCCATGGGTGTATACAGTAAGTTTGTACTTGTATACATCAAGCCATGGGTGTATACAGTAAGTTTGTACTTGTATACACCAAGCCATGACTGTATACAGTAAGTTTGTTCTTGTATACACCAAGCCATGAGTGTATACAGTAAGTTTGTACTTGTGTACACCAAGCCATGAGTGTATACAGTAAGTTTGTACTTGTGTACACAAAGCCATGAGTGTATACAGTAAGTTTGTACTTCTATACACCAAGCCATGAGTGTATACAATAAGTTTGTACTTGTATACACCAAGCCATGAGTGTATACAGTAAGTTTGTACTTGTATACACCAAGCCATGGGTGTATACAGTAAGTTGGTACTTCTATACACCAAGCCATGACTGTATACAGTAAGTTTGTTCTTGTATACACCAAGCCATGAGTGTATACAGTAAGTTTGTACTTGTATACACCAAGCCATGGGTGTATACACTAAGTTTGTACTTGTATACACCAAGCCATGAATGTATGCATTAAGTTTGTACTTGTATACACCAAGCCATGAGTGTATACAGTAAGTTCGTACTTGTATACACCAAGCCATGAGTGTATACAGTAAGTTTGTACTTGTATACATCAAGCCATGGGTGTATACATTAAGTTTGTACTTGTTTACACCAAGCCATGGGTGTATACAGTAAGTTTGTACTTGTATACACCAAGCCATGGGTGTATACAGTAAGTTTGTACTTGAATACATCAAGCCATGGGTGTATACAGTAAGTATACATCAAGCCATGGGTGTATACAGTAAGTTTGTACTTGTATACACCAAGCCATGACTGTATACATTAAGTTTGTTCTTGTGTACACCAAGCCATGAGTGTATACAGTAAGTTTGTACTTCTATACACCAAGCCATAAGTGTATACAGTAAGTTTTTATTTGTATACACCAAGCCATGACTGTATACAGTAAGTTTGTACTTGTATACACCAAGCCATGACTGTATACAGTAAGTTTGTACTTGTGTACACCAAGCCATGACTGTATACAGTAAGTTTGTACTTGTATACACCAAGCCATGAGTGAATACAGTAAGTTTGTACTTCTATGCACCAAGCCATGGGCGTATACAGTAAGTTTGTACTTGTATACACCAAGCCATGGGTGTATACAGTAAGTTTGTACTTCTATACACCAAGCCATGGGTGTATACAGTAAGTTTGTATTTGTATACACCAAGCCATGGGTGTATACAGTAAATTTGTTCTTCTATACACCAAGCCATGAGTGTATACAGTAAATTTTTATTTGTATACACCAAGCCATGACTGTATACAGTAAGTTTGTACTTGTATGCACCAAGCCATGAATGTATACAGTAAGTTTGTACTTGTGTACACCAAGCCATGACTGTATACAGTAAGTTTGTACTTGTATACACCAAGCCATGAGTGTATACAGTAAGTTTGTACTTCTATGCACCAAGCCATAAGTGTATACAGTAAGTTTTTATTTGTATACACCAAGCCATGACTGTATACAGTAAGTTTGTACTTGTATATACCAAGCCATGACTGTATACAGTAAGTTTGTACTTGTGTACACCAAGCCATGACTGTATACAGTAAGTTTGTACTTGTATACACCAAGCCAAGGGTGTATACAGTAAGTTTGTACTTGTATACACCAAGCCATGGGTGTATACAGTAAGTTTGTACTTGTATACACCAAGCCATGGGTGTATACAGTAAGTTTGTACTTGTATACATCAAGCCATGGGTGTATACAGTAAGTTTGTACTTGTATACACCAAGCCATGGGTGTATACATTAAGTTTGTACTTGTATACACCAAGCCATGGGTGTATACAGTAAGTTTGTACTTCTATACACCAAGCCATGGGTGTATACAGTAAGTTTGTACTTCTATACACCAAGCCATGGGTGTATACAGTAAGTTTGTATTTGTATACACCAAGCCATGGGTGTATACAGTAAGTTTGTACTTGTATACATCAAGCCATGAATGTATACAATAAGTTTGTACTTGTATACACCAAGCCATGAGTGTATACAGTAAGTTTGTACTTGTATACACCAAGCCATGGGTGTATACAGTAAGTTGGTACTTCTATACACCAAGCCATGACTGTATACAGTAAGTTTGTTCTTGTATACACCAAGCCATGAGTGTATACAGTAAGTTTGTACTTGTGTACACCAAGCCATGAGTGTATACAGTAAGTATGTACTTGTATGCACCAAGCCATGAGTGTATACAGTAAGTTTGTACTTCTATACACCAAGCCATGAGTGTATACAATAAGTTTGTACTTGTATACACCAAGCCATGAGTGTATACAGTAAGTTGGTACTTCTATACACCAAGCCATGACTGTATACAGTAAGTTTGTTCTTGTATACACCAAGCCATGAGTGTATACAGTAAGTTTGTACTTCTATACACCAAGCCATAAGTGTATACAGTAAGTTTTTATTTGTATACACCAAGCCATGACTGTATACAGTAAGTTTGTACTTGTATACACCAAGCCATGACTGTATACAGTAAGTTTGTACTTGTGTACACCAAGCCATGACTGTATACAGTAAGTTTGTACTTGTATACACCAAGCCATGGGTGTATACACTAAGTTTGTACTTGTATACACCAAGCCATGAATGTATGCATTAAGTTTGTACTTGTATACACCAAGCCATGAGTGTATACAGTAAGTTCGTACTTGTATACACCAAGCCATGAGTGTATACAGTAAGTTTGTACTTGTATACATCAAGCCATGGGTGTATACATTAAGTTTGTACTTGTTTACACCAAGCCATGGGTGTATACAGTAAGTTTGTACTTGTATACACCAAGCCATGGGTGTATACAGTAAGTTTGTACTTGAATACATCAAGCCATGGGTGTATACAGTAAGTATACATCAAGCCATGGGTGTATACAGTAAGTTTGTACTTGTATACACCAAGCCATGACTGTATACATTAAGTTTGTTCTTGTGTACACCAAGCCATGAGTGTATACAGTAAGTTTGTACTTCTATACACCAAGCCATAAGTGTATACAGTAAGTTTTTATTTGTATACACCAAGCCATGACTGTATACAGTAAGTTTGTACTTGTATACACCAAGCCATGACTGTATACAGTAAGTTTGTACTTGTGTACACCAAGCCATGACTGTATACAGTAAGTTTGTACTTGTATACACCAAGCCATGAGTGTATACAGTAAGTTTGTACTTCTATGCACCAAGCCATGGGCGTATACAGTAAGTTTGTACTTGTATACACCAAGCCATGGGTGTATACAGTAAGTTTGTACTTCTATACACCAAGCCATGGGTGTATACAGTAAGTTTGTATTTGTATACACCAAGCCATGGGTGCATACAGTAAATTTGTTCTTCTATACACCAAGCCATGAGTGTATACAGTAAATTTTTATTTGTATACACCAAGCCATGACTGTATACAGTAAGTTTGTACTTGTATGCACCAAGCCATGAATGTATACAGTAAGTTTGTACTTGTGTACACCAAGCCATGACTGTATACAGTAAGTTTGTACTTGTATACACCAAGCCATGAGTGTATACAGTAAGTTTGTACTTCTATGCACCAAGCCATAAGTGTATACAGTAAGTTTTTATTTGTATACACCAAGCCATGACTGTATACAGTAAGTTTGTACTTGTATATACCAAGCCATGACTGTATACAGTAAGTTTGTACTTGTGTACACCAAGCCATGACTGTATACAGTAAGTTTGTACTTGTATACACCAAGCCAAGGGTGTATACAGTAAGTTTGTACTTGTATACACCAAGCCATGGGTGTATACAGTAAGTTTGTACTTGTATACACCAAGCCATGGGTGTATACAGTAAGTTTGTACTTGTATACATCAAGCCATGGGTGTATACAGTAAGTTTGTACTTGTATACACCAAGCCATGGGTGTATACATTAAGTTTGTACTTGTATACACCAAGCCATGGGTGTATACAGTAAGTTTGTACTTCTATACACCAAGCCATGGGTGTATACAGTAAGTTTGTACTTCTATACACCAAGCCATGGGTGTATACAGTAAGTTTGTATTTGTATACACCAAGCCATGGGTGTATACAGTAAGTTTGTACTTGTATACATCAAGCCATGAATGTATGCAATAAGTTTGTACTTGTATACACCAAGCCATGAGTGTATACAGTAAGTTTGTACTTGTATACACCAAGCCATGGGTGTATACAGTAAGTTGGTACTTCTATACACCAAGCCATGACTGTATACAGTAAGTTTGTTCTTGTATACACCAAGCCATGAGTGTATACAGTAAGTTTGTACTTGTGTACACCAAGCCATGAGTGTATACAGTAAGTATGTACTTGTATGCACCAAGCCATGAGTGTATACAGTAAGTTTGTACTTATATACACCAAGCCATGAGTGTATACAATAAGTTTGTACTTGTATACACCAAGCCATGAGTGTATACAGTAAGTTGGTACTTCTATACACCAAGCCATGACTGTATACAGTAAGTTTGTTCTTGTATACACCAAGCCATGAGTGTATACAGTAAGTTTGTACTTCTATACACCAAGCCATAAGTGTATACAGTAAGTTTTTATTTGTATACACCAAGCCATGACTGTATACAGTAAGTTTGTACTTGTATACACCAAGCCATGACTGTATACAGTAAGTTTGTACTTGTGTACACCAAGCCATGACTGTATACAGTAAGTTTGTACTTGTATACACCAACCCATGGGTGTATACAGTAAATTTGTACTTGTATACACCAAGCCATGGGTGTATACAGTAAGTATACATCAAGCCATGGGTGTATACAGTAAGTTTGTACTTGTATACACCAAGCCATGACTGTATACAGTAAGTTTGTTCTTGAATACACCAAGCCATGAGTGTATACAGTAAGTTTGTACTTCTATACACCAAGCCATAAGTGTATACAGTAAGTTTTTATTTGTATACACCAAGCCATGACTGTATACAGTAAGTTTGTATTTGTATACACCAAGCCATGACTGTATACAGTAAGTTTGTACTTGTGTACACCAAGCCATGACTGTATACAGTAAGTTTGTACTTGTATACACCAAGCCATGGGTGTATACAGTAAGTTTGTACTTGTATACATCAAGCCATGAATGTATACAATAAGTTTGTACTTGTATACACCAAGCCATGAGTGTATACAGTAAGTTTGTACTTGTATACACCAAGCCATGGGTGTATACAGTAAGTTGGTACTTGTATACACCAAGCCATGACTGTATACAGTAAGTTTGTTCTTGTATACACCAAGCCATGGGTGTATACATTAAGTATGTACTTGTATACACCAAGCCATGAATGTATGCATTAAGTTTGTACTTGTATACACCAAGCCATGAGTGTATACAGTAAGTTTGTACTTGTATACACCAAGCCATAAGTGTATACAGTAAATTTGTTCTTCTATACACCAAGCCATGAGTGTATACAGTACATTTTTATTTGTATACACCAAGCCATGACTGTATACAGTAAGTTTGTACTTGTATTCACCAAGCCATGAATGTATACAGTAAGTTTGTACTTGTGTACACCAAGCCATGACTGTATACAGTAAGTTTGTACTTGTATACACCAAGCCATGAGTGTATACAGTAAGTTTGTACTTGTGTACACCAAGCCATGAGTGTATACAGTAAGTTTGTACTTCTATGCACCAAGCCATAAGTGTATACAGTAAGTTTTTATTTGTATACACCAAGCCATGACTGTATACAGTAAGTTTGTACTTGTATACACCAAGCCATGACTGTATACAGTAAGTTTGTACTTGTGTACACCAAGCCATGACTGTATACAGTAAGTTTGTACTTGTATACACCAAGCCATGGGTGTATACAGTAAGTTTGTACTTGTATACACCAAGCCATGGGTGTATACAGTAACTTTGTACTTGTATACATCAAGCCATGGGTGTATACAGTAAGTTTGTACTTGTATACACCATGCCATGACTGTATACAGTAAGTTTGTACTTGTATACACCAAGCCATGGGTGTATACAGTAAGTTTGTTCTTGTATACACCAAGCCATGAGTGTATACAGTAAGTTTGTACTTGTGTACACCAAGCCATGAGTGTATACAGTAAGTATGTACTTGTATGCACCAAGCCATGAGTGTATACAGTAAGTTTGTACTTCTATACACCAAGCCATGAGTGTATACGATAAGTTTGTACTTGTATACACCAAGCCATGAGTGTATACAGTAAGTTGGTACTTCTATACACCAAGCCATGACTGTATACAGTAAGTTTGTTCTTGTATACACCAAGCCATGAGTGTATACAGTAAGTTTGTACTTGTATACACCAAGCCATGGGTGTATACATTAAGTATGTACTTGTATACACCAAGCCATGAATGTATGCATTAAGTTTGTACTTGTATACACCAAGCCATGAGTGTATACAGTAAGTTTGTACTTGTATACACCAAGCCATAAGTGTATACAGTAAGTTTGTTCTTCTATACACCAAGCCATGAGTGTATACAGTAAATTTTTATTTGTATACACCAAGCCATGACTGTATACAGTAAGTTTGTACTTGTATTCACCAAGCCATGAATGTATACAGTTAATTTGTACTTGTGTACACCAAGCCATGACTGTATACAGTAAGTTTGTACTTGTATACACCAAGCCATGAGTGTATACAGTAAGTTTGTACTTCTATGCACCAAGCCATGGGCGTATACAGTAAGTTTGTACTTGTATACACCAAGCCATGGGTGTATACAGTAAGTTTGTACTTCTATACACCAAGCCATGGGTGTATACAGTAAGTTTGTATTTGTATACACCAAGCCATGGGTGTATACAGTAAATTTGTTCTTCTATACACCAAGCCATGAGTGTATACAGTAAATTTTTATTTGTATACACCAAGCCATGACTGTATACAGTAAGTTTGTACTTGTATGCACCAAGCCATGAATGTATACAGTAAGTTTGTACTTGTGTACACCAAGCCATGACTGTATACAGTAAGTTTGTACTTGTATACACCAAGCCATGAGTGTATACAGTAAGTTTGTACTTCTATGCACCAAGCCATAAGTGTATACAGTAAGTTTTTATTTGTATACACCAAGCCATGACTGTATACAGTAAGTTTGTACTTGTATATACCAAGCCATGACTGTATACAGTAAGTTTGTACTTGTGTACACCAAGCCATGACTGTATACAGTAAGTTTGTACTTGTATACACCAAGCCAAGGGTGTATACAGTAAGTTTGTACTTGTATACACCAAGCCATGGGTGTATACAGTAAGTTTGTACTTGTATACACCAAGCCATGGGTGTATACAGTAAGTTTGTACTTGTATACATCAAGCCATGGGTGTATACAGTAAGTTTGTACTTGTATACACCAAGCCATGGGTGTATACATTAAGTTTGTACTTGTATACACCAAGCCATGGGTGTATACAGTAAGTTTGTACTTCTATACACCAAGCCATGGGTGTATACAGTAAGTTTGTACTTCTATACACCAAGCCATGGGTGTATACAGTAAGTTTGTATTTGTATACACCAAGCCATGGGTGTATACAGTAAGTTTGTACTTGTATACATCAAGCCATGAATGTATACAATAAGTTTGTACTTGTATACACCAAGCCATGAGTGTATACAGTAAGTTTGTACTTGTATACACCAAGCCATGGGTGTATACAGTAAGTTGGTACTTCTATACACCAAGCCATGACTGTATACAGTAAGTTTGTTCTTGTATACACCAAGCCATGAGTGTATACAGTAAGTTTGTACTTGTGTACACCAAGCCATGAGTGTATACAGTAAGTATGTACTTGTATGCACCAAGCCATGAGTGTATACAGTAAGTTTGTACTTCTATACACCAAGCCATGAGTGTATACAATAAGTTTGTACTTGTATACACCAAGCCATGAGTGTATACAGTAAGTTGGTACTTCTATACACCAAGCCATGACTGTATACAGTAAGTTTGTTCTTGTATACACCAAGCCATGAGTGTATACAGTAAGTTTGTACTTCTATACACCAAGCCATAAGTGTATACAGTAAGTTTTTATTTGTATACACCAAGCCATGACTGTATACAGTAAGTTTGTACTTGTATACACCAAGCCATGACTGTATACAGTAAGTTTGTACTTGTGTACACCAAGCCATGACTGTATACAGTAAGTTTGTACTTGTATACACCAAGCCATGGGTGTATACAGTAAGTTTGTACTTGTATACACCAAGCCATGGGTGTATACAGTAAATATACATCAAGCCATGGGTGTATACAGTAAGTTTGTACTTGTATACACCAAGCCATGACTGTATACAGTAAGTTTGTTCTTGAATACACCAAGCCATGAGTGTATACAGTAAGTTTGTACTTCTATACACCAAGCCATAAGTGTATACAGTAAGTTTTTATTTGTATACACCAAGCCATGACTGTATACAGTAAGTTTGTATTTGTATACACCAAGCCATGACTGTATACAGTAAGTTTGTACTTGTGTACACCAAGCCATGACTGTATACAGTAAGTTTGTACTTGTATACACCAAGCCATGAGTGTATACAGTAAGTTTGTACTTCTATGCACCAAGCCATGGGCGTATACAGTAAGTTTGTACTTGTATACACCAAGCCATGGGTGTATACAGTAAGTTTGTACTTCTATACACCAAGCCATGGGTGTATACAGTAAGTTTGTATTTGTATACACCAAGCCATGGGTGTATACAGTAAGTTTGTACTTGTATACACCAAGCCATGGGTGTATACATTAAGTATGTACTTGTATACACCAAGCCATGAATGTATGCATTAAGTTTGTACTTGTATACACCAAGCCATGAGTGTATACAGTAAGTTTGTACTTGTATACACCAAGCCATAAATGTATACAGTAAATTTGTTCTTCTATACACCAAGCCATGAGTGTATACAGTACATTTTTATTTGTATACACCAAGCCATGACTGTATACAGTAAGTTTGTACTTGTATTCACCAAGCCATGAATGTATACAGTAAGTTTGTACTTGTGTACACCAAGCCATGACTGTATACAGTAAGTTTGTACTTGTATACACCAAGCCATGAGTGTATACAGTAAGTTTGTACTTGTGTACACCAAGCCATGAGTGTATACAGTAAGTTTGTACTTCTATGCACCAAGCCATAAGTGTATACAGTAAGTTTTTATTTGTATACACCAAGCCATGACTGTATACAGTAAGTTTGTACTTGTATACACCAAGCCATGACTGTATACAGTAAGTTTGTACTTGTGTACACCAAGCCATGACTGTATACAGTAAGTTTGTACTTGTATACACCAAGCCATGGGTGTATACAGTAAGTTTGTACTTGTATACACCAAGCCATGGGTGTATACAGTAACTTTGTACTTGTATACATCAAGCCATGGGTGTATACAGTAAGTTTGTACTTGTATACACCATGCCATGACTGTATACAGTAAGTTTGTACTTGTATACACCAAGCCATGGGTGTATACATTAAGTTTGTACTTGTATACACCAAGCCATGGGTGTATACAGTAAGTTTGTACTTCTATACACCAAGCCATGGGTGTATACAGTAAGTTTGTATTTGTATACACCAAGCCATGGGTGTATACAGTAAGTTTGTACTTGTATACATCAAGCCATGAATGTATACAATAAGTTTGTACTTGTATACACCAAGCCATGAGTGTATACAGTAAGTTTGTACTTGTATACACCAAGCCATGGGTGTATACAGTAAGTTGGTACTTCTATACACCAAGCCATGACTGTATACAGTAAGTTTGTTCTTGTATACACCAAGCCATGAGTGTATACAGTAAGTTTGTACTTGTGTACACCAAGCCATGAGTGTATACAGTAAGTATGTACTTGTATGCACCAAGCCATGAGTGTATACAGTAAGTTTGTACTTCTATACACCAAGCCATGAGTGTATACAATAAGTTTGTACTTGTATACACCAAGCCATGAGTGTATACAGTAAGTTGGTACTTCTATACACCAAGCCATGACTGTATACAGTAAGTTTGTTCTTGTATACACCAAGCCATGAGTGTATACAGTAAGTTTGTACTTGTATACACCAAGCCATGGGTGTATACATTAAGTATGTACTTGTATACACCAAGCCATGAATGTATGCATTAAGTTTGTACTTGTATACACCAAGCCATGAGTGTATACTGTAATTTTGTACTTGTATACACCAAGCCATAAGTGTATACAGTAAGTTTGTTCTTCTATACACCAAGCCATGAGTGTATACAGTAAATTTTTATTTGTATACACCAAGCCATGACTGTATACAGTAAGTTTGTACTTGTATTCACCAAGCCATGAATGTATACAGTTAATTTGTACTTGTGTACACCAAGCCATGACTGTATACAGTAAGTTTGTACTTGTATACACCAAGCCATGAGTGTATACAGTAAGTTTGTACTTGTATACACCAAGCCATGAGTGTATACAGTAAGTTTGTACTTCTATGCACCAAGCCATAAGTGTATACAGTAAGTTTTTATTTGTATACACCAAGCCATGACTGTATACAGTAAGTTTGTACTTGTATACACCAAGCCATGACTGTATACAGTAAGTTTGTACTTGTGTACACCAAGCCATGACTGTATACAGTAAGTTTGTACTTGTATACACCAAGCCATGGGTGTATACAGTAAGTTTGTACTTGTATACACCAAGCCATGGGTGTATACAGTAAGTTTGTACTTGTATACACCAAGCCATGGGTGTATACAGTAAGTTTGTACTTGTATACATCAAGCCATGGGTGTATACAGTAAGTTTGTACTTGTATACACCAAGCCATGACTGTATACAGTAAGTTTGTACTTGTATACACCAAGCCATGGGTGTATACATTAAGTTTGTACTTGTATACACCAAGCCATGGGTGCATGCATTAAGTTTGTACTTGTATACACCAAGCCATGGGTGTATACATTAAGTTTGTACTTGTATACACCAAGCCATGAGTGTATGCATTAAGTTTGTACTTGTATACACCAAGCCATGAGTGTATGCAGTAAGTTTTTATTTGTATACACCAAGGCATGACTGTATACAGTAAGTTTGTACTTGTATACACCAAGCCATGACTGTATACAGTAAGTTTGTACTTGTATACACCAAGCCATGACTGTATACAGTAAGTTTGTACTTGTATACACCAAGCCATGACTGTATACAGTAAGTTTGTACTTGTGTACACCAAGCCATGAGTGTATACAGTAAGTTTGTACTTGTATACACCAAGACATGTCTGTATACAGTAAGTTTGTACTTGTATACACCAAGCCATGGGTGTATACAGTAAGTTGGTACTTCTATACACCAAGCCATGACTGTATACAGTAAGTTTGTTCTTGTATACACCAAGCCATGAGTGTATACAGTAAGTTTGTACTTCTATACACCAAGCCATAAGTGTATACAGTAAGTTTTTATTTGTATACACCAAGCCATGACTGTATACAGTAAGTTTGTACTTGTATACACCAAGCCATGACTGTATACAGTAAGTTTGTACTTGTGTACACCAAGCCATGACTGTATACAGTAAGTTTGTACTTGTATACACCAAGCCATGGGTGTATACAGTAAGTTTGTACTTGTATACACCAAGCCATGGGTGTATACAGTAAATATACATCAAGCCATGGGTGTATACAGTAAGTTTGTACTTGTATACACCAAGCCATGACTGTATACAGTAAGTTTGTTCTTGAATACACCAAGCCATGAGTGTATACAGTAAGTTTGTACTTCTATACACCAAGCCATAAGTGTATACAGTAAGTTTTTATTTGTATACACCAAGCCATGACTGTATACAGTAAGTTTGTATTTGTATACACCAAGCCATGACTGTATACAGTAAGTTTGTACTTGTGTACACCAAGCCATGACTGTATACAGTAAGTTTGTACTTGTATACACCAAGCCATGAGTGTATACAGTAAGTTTGTACTTCTATGCACCAAGCCATGGGCGTATACAGTAAGTTTGTACTTGTATACACCAAGCCATGGGTGTATACAGTAAGTTTGTACTTCTATACACCAAGCCATGGGT
This sequence comes from Escarpia spicata, assembly GCA_963995525.1. Classification (NCBI taxonomy): domain Eukaryota; kingdom Metazoa; phylum Annelida; class Polychaeta; order Sabellida; family Siboglinidae; genus Escarpia; species Escarpia spicata. The sequence continues at coordinate 50,443,859 of OZ023216.1, read as the reverse complement.
GTATACAGTAAGTTTGTATTTGTATACACCAAGCCATGGGTGTATACAGTAAGTTTGTACTTGTATACACCAAGCCATGGGTGTATACATTAAGTATGTACTTGTATACACCAAGCCATGAATGTATGCATTAAGTTTGTACTTGTATACACCAAGCCATGAGTGTATACAGTAAGTTTGTACTTGTATACACCAAGCCATAAGTGTATACAGTAAATTTGTTCTTCTATACACCAAGCCATGAGTGTATACAGTACATTTTTATTTGTATACACCAAGCCATGACTGTATACAGTAAGTTTGTACTTGTATTCACCAAGCCATGAATGTATACAGTAAGTTTGTACTTGTGTACACCAAGCCATGACTGTATACAGTAAGTTTGTACTTGTATACACCAAGCCATGAGTGTATACAGTAAGTTTGTACTTGTGTACACCAAGCCATGAGTGTATACAGTAAGTTTGTACTTCTATGCACCAAGCCATAAGTGTATACAGTAAGTTTTTATTTGTATACACCAAGCCATGACTGTATACAGTAAGTTTGTACTTGTATACACCAAGCCATGACTGTATACAGTAAGTTTGTACTTGTGTACACCAAGCCATGACTGTATACAGTAAGTTTGTACTTGTATACACCAAGCCATGGGTGTATACAGTAAGTTTGTACTTGTATACACCAAGCCATGGGTGTATACAGTAACTTTGTACTTGTATACATCAAGCCATGGGTGTATACAGTAAGTTTGTACTTGTATACACCATGCCATGACTGTATACAGTAAGTTTGTACTTGTATACACCAAGCCATGGGTGTATACATTAAGTTTGTACTTGTATACACCAAGCCATGGGTGTATACAGTAAGTTTGTACTTCTATACACCAAGCCATGGGTGTATACAGTAAGTTTGTATTTGTATACACCAAGCCATGGGTGTATACAGTAAGTTTGTACTTGTATACATCAAGCCATGAATGTATACAATAAGTTTGTACTTGTATACACCAAGCCATGAGTGTATACAGTAAGTTTGTACTTGTATACACCAAGCCATGGGTGTATACAGTAAGTTGGTACTTCTATACACCAAGCCATGACTGTATACAGTAAGTTTGTTCTTGTATACACCAAGCCATGAGTGTATACAGTAAGTTTGTACTTGTGTACACCAAGCCATGAGTGTATACAGTAAGTATGTACTTGTATGCACCAAGCCATGAGTGTATACAGTAAGTTTGTACTTCTATACACCAAGCCATGAGTGTATACAATAAGTTTGTACTTGTATACACCAAGCCATGAGTGTATACAGTAAGTTGGTACTTCTATACACCAAGCCATGACTGTATACAGTAAGTTTGTTCTTGTATACACCAAGCCATGAGTGTATACAGTAAGTTTGTACTTGTATACACCAAGCCATGGGTGTATACATTAAGTATGTACTTGTATACACCAAGCCATGAATGTATGCATTAAGTTTGTACTTGTATACACCAAGCCATGAGTGTATACTGTAATTTTGTACTTGTATACACCAAGCCATAAGTGTATACAGTAAGTTTGTTCTTCTATACACCAAGCCATGAGTGTATACAGTAAATTTTTATTTGTATACACCAAGCCATGACTGTATACAGTAAGTTTGTACTTGTATTCACCAAGCCATGAATGTATACAGTTAATTTGTACTTGTGTACACCAAGCCATGACTGTATACAGTAAGTTTGTACTTGTATACACCAAGCCATGAGTGTATACAGTAAGTTTGTACTTGTATACACCAAGCCATGAGTGTATACAGTAAGTTTGTACTTCTATGCACCAAGCCATAAGTGTATACAGTAAGTTTTTATTTGTATACACCAAGCCATGACTGTATACAGTAAGTTTGTACTTGTATACACCAAGCCATGACTGTATACAGTAAGTTTGTACTTGTGTACACCAAGCCATGACTGTATACAGTAAGTTTGTACTTGTATACACCAAGCCATGGGTGTATACAGTAAGTTTGTACTTGTATACACCAAGCCATGGGTGTATACAGTAAGTTTGTACTTGTATACACCAAGCCATGGGTGTATACAGTAAGTTTGTACTTGTATACATCAAGCCATGGGTGTATACAGTAAGTTTGTACTTGTATACACCAAGCCATGACTGTATACAGTAAGTTTGTACTTGTATACACCAAGCCATGGGTGTATACATTAAGTTTGTACTTGTATACACCAAGCCATGGGTGCATGCATTAAGTTTGTACTTGTATACACCAAGCCATGGGTGTATACATTAAGTTTGTACTTGTATACACCAAGCCATGAGTGTATGCATTAAGTTTGTACTTGTATACACCAAGCCATGAGTGTATGCAGTAAGTTTTTATTTGTATACACCAAGGCATGACTGTATACAGTAAGTTTGTACTTGTATACACCAAGCCATGACTGTATACAGTAAGTTTGTACTTGTATACACCAAGCCATGACTGTATACAGTAAGTTTGTACTTGTATACACCAAGCCATGACTGTATACAGTAAGTTTGTACTTGTGTACACCAAGCCATGAGTGTATACAGTAAGTTTGTACTTGTATACACCAAGACATGTCTGTATACAGTAAGTTTGTACTTGTATACACCAAGACTTGTCTGTATACTGTAAGTTTGTACTTGTATACACCAAGACATGTCTGTATACTGTAAGTTCACCAAATACTATGTTATACTGCTATGTTTTTGTTATTGCACAATTTGTTTCTTTCCACAGTGCTTACATAGATTATATGTTTATGTTTCTTCAAGCATAGTTAAATTATGTCTATACATTGTTCTATATGTAAGAAGTAGGCTAACAAGCATTCTTCCTTAAATTGTATTATTTGTTCTTGTGTTTATTATTAATATTTTAATAACGTATACGCAACTGTACTAAATAATTGTGACTATTTTGTTGAAGACACTTTTATTAACAAATGTCCTCACATGTCACCAATGAACAACATGTTTTCCTTACTGCACACTAATATTCGAACTATTGGCAAGCATCTACACGAATTAGACCAACATCTTCAGGTGCTAGATCGTAAGTTTTCTGTTACTGGTGGTAGTGAAACATGGTGTCAAGACTACATTGTCAACTGTTGTGGATTACCAGGATACAAAGCAGAACATATTTATAGGTATACTAAAACAGGTGGTGGTGTCGCATTGTATGTTAAAGATAATATTGCATACCATACTATATTAGACATTATAAAATTAAATGAATTCATAGAATGTCAGTTCATAGATATTCATAAAGATAGTACTGCATATGGTAAATATATTGTAGTTGGTGTCATATACAGACCACCGAACAAAGATATAAATACCTTTATTGATGATGTGTGTAATATGCTAGACATTCTCAACAATGAAGAAAAATTATGTTATATCATAGGATACTATAATATGAATCTTTTTAATTATGAAGAACATGTACCAACATGCAATTTTTTAAACCTGATGTTTTTGCATTCTTATATTCCATTAATAAATAAACCAACACGGGATAACTAACCAATCAGTAACATTGATTGATAACATTATTACAAATAAGCATAAAACATGTTCCAGGGCATTATGTACACATATGCACCTGATCACTTCCCAGTATTTCTCATTGATAATAATTATAAATTAAGCAATTATTCTAAATATATAACAAACAGAATCTTTTCTAGGGCAAACATGGGTAAATTTTATAATAACATGCAGAACATTGATTGGGAAATTATAACATCCATAAATAATTGTCAATCAGCCTACTCAAAATTTTAGAAATTACTACTTCGAGAATATAATGATTGTTTACCTTTACAAACAGTCAAGCTTAATTACAAGAATAAGAAACTGTGGCTAATAACTGGTTTAAAAAACTCAATAAAAGAAAGAATAGACTATATATTAATACTGGAATATTCCCAGTTTAATTAAAAATAGCAAAGGTAATACCTATTTACAAAGCCAAAGAAAAAACTTATTTATTAAGTACCGGCCAATTTCAATATTACCTACTTTTTCTAAAATATTGGAAAGACTAATGTATAACAGATTGTCAAATTGTATTAATAAGCATAATATTTTGTATAAATATAAGTTTGGTTTTCGAAAAATCACTCTACTAACATGGCACTTATAACAATTGTAGACAAAATATCAGAAACCTTACAAAACAAACAATTTGTGCTAGGGGTGTTCTTAGATTTATCTAAAGCATTCGATACAGTTGACCTTGACATACTGTGTCAGAAACGCCAGTGTTATGGTATCCGTGGCTTAGTCAATGATTGGATAAAAAGTTATTTATTTAATAGAAGTCAACATGTTCACTACAATACACTAGCTCCACGAAGCTAACTATTATTTGTGGTGTACTGCATTAACTACGTTTTATTCATTTTCCACGCAGCCTGTCGCAGGCGTTATCTTTACTTATTATTTAAGTGTTATTGTAAAAAATGCAGGAATTACATACGAATATAGTCTATATAGTCTACATAGTCTAGAATGCGTAGATTGATTACTGGCTGTTAGCGCTGGACCTACCATTTCATTTATTTGAACTCGACAGTCTTTGTGGCAGTGCTGCTAGCGGCATTGGGCTTGGCGTCCACCAGGCACCAGCCTTTGGCGCCGAACTTGGCGTCGTCATCACTAGTCTGGGGAGGTTTATCCGAATCGCCAGCCTCTTTCAAATAAAATACAGTTAAACTATGTCTGAATTAAGAGTGATAGCTTCCTAACGATAACACTCAGGATACGATATTCCATACACAACAGAAACATTCGATGAATCCTGCTGTTTAAGCTGTATTTCGATTTTAGTTGGAACACATTTAGCGCCGCCATTACCGAAAGTATTCCCTGATCTATATAATAATTGTATTGAGATCCGTGAAAGTATTGCGAGCAGTTGATTCAATTTAAAACACGCTGGTTGAAAGCTAGTTAAAAAATAGAACATGTCCCTTTGCTTTCGTCGTCGAAAGCAACCGTTGATTTCGACGCCTGTTGCTTTCAATCCCGTGTTCAAACTAGGCCATCTGGTTTCTTCAAACAAATTACTTTCACCGTTCGACGCCGATTGAATAGTGTGAACAGGGCATTAAGATGCACGTAAATTATCTCGTCACTTCCGTTATATAGTGTCGTTTCGTTTATAGTAAACTAGTTATTTTTCACATTAGATACTATACTAATCGGTACACAAGTATGCAAATGTTAATTGGACTATAATATTTATATTCCGACCGAGAGAGTTCCAACCTATTGGGTCGGATATATACCGAATTAAATTTAAATAAATTGGTGTTTGAATACAAAAAGTATCGCATTATACATACTTTATGTGTGTGTATGTTTGTGTGTGTGTGTGCGTGTGCGTGTGCGTGTGCGTGTGCGTGTGCGTGTGCGTGTGCGTGTGTGTGTGCGTGTGTATGTACATATGTTTGTGTGTATGTGTGTGTGCACGTGTGTATGTGTGTATGTTTGTATGTGTGTGTGTGTGCGTGTGTATATGTGTGTGTGTGTGCGCGCGCGCAGCGATGCAAATCAAAATAATAGATACAACAAGCAAATAAAACACATTTAAATTACACGAATGCACAACTTAAATAAATACATATCAGTACATCAAGGCAAATTACATTTTATATGAAATAAATGCATGTATTATTTACGTAAAAATAATATCAACGTCGATAGATGTAATTAACTGTTCTGCTGTCATCACCACGAGCAAGAACGCTAAACACTGGTCGGGTCTTGCGTGGCATGTTTCGCCAATCGATAACAACAAATACACGCGTACAAGCACGTTTACCATCAACTGCCAGGGAACTCTGCTAAATGTCCAACCAAAAACGACCGTTTCGCTCAAATAGTAAACCGCTGCGGTGTTTTGTGCGCAAACGTCATTCGTTGTGTCGATGCCCTTCCCTCCGAAGTGACACTTCACTGTGGGATGCACTCATTTGAATCATATCGTTAAGCACTAATGTCACCGGCTTGAATAATACATAGCTGTAATCAAAAACACATTTCGGTAATTAAATGCACTTTCATGTGGCATTTGTTGGAACGAATTCGTGATGTTACGAAAACGCCTGTCCTCGTTTGACACTGGTTGTTGGCGTCGTCTCTTCTCGTTTTTTCCCGATGCCAGCGTCTTTTTTTCATTTGTTGCCCGTTGTTTGTGTCGTTTGTCGTCGTTTGTCGCCCGTTGTTAGTGTATCTTCCTGGATCGTTTCCCTTTTCAGGGGAACACATCTGTCAATAAAGCCCCCAATCTCATCCCTCAAAACAGTCCAACATTCTGTTGTTGTCTTGTTCTTCATCAAGATAGTCCAGTCAATGTGTATTAAATATTTTCTCATTTGTTTGTTGTTTCTCCTCCTTTGCTTTTTATAATTATTCCCTTATTGTACTTTTAGATTAAACTGGATATAGTTATGACCACTAGATCCCAGAGGTTCATATACTTTCGCATTATCAACTAATTCGTTCTGAGAAGAGAACACTAAATCCAACACATTCCCACTTTTCGTTGGTTCCAAAACATGTTGAGTAAGAAAACAGTGCTGTATTACAAGCAGAAACTGTTGTTCATCACCTGCAGCACTCTCTAGGGATTTCCACTGAATATGTCCGTGATTAAAATCACTCATTATAATACATGCCCCTTTACTCATCTCCTTTATAGCATTGTGCAGTTTTACATCAATCTATCTTGTTGCATGATAGGACTATTATAAACTAGTCCTATTGTTAACGTTGACATTCTGGTACCCATTTTCGGCAGCATTCCCGATAACACGATTTGTCCAATGCGTCCCTCTTTCAGTGTGCGGACCAGTCTCTTATAATTGCCAACAATGGCTGTCGTACCTTCCTTCTCAGCATTACTGGTGCCCACGTGCACAGGAATAGACCCCGCGTAGCCGTTATCCATGACCTGATCTACTCGTTCTGTGGCATCCTCTATCGTCGCCCCTGGTAAGCATATGACATATACATTGTGTCATATCCTCCCCTTGTTTATTGTCTTGTCCAACTTCCTGATAATAGAATCACCCATGACCACTCGCAGTTTCCTCTCTTTACCATTGACTACTTTATCTCCATACCTCTTGCCTTCCTTCTGATGTAGCTCCCCAACACTGACCTGTTTACCTTTCTTTTGATGAACAGACTGTCTTCTTCCATCTGCTTTCTTCTCAGTATTTTGTTTAACAGTCTTACTAACTGCCTCTGTAGTATCCACCTCTTGATCACCTTTATCGCTATTGCTTCTCTTCTCATTCTCTACGGTTTGATCACATAGTGATCTGTCCACACTGGCCCGTTCATCTTCCCTCTGGCGAGCACTTTCCTCCGTCCCCCTGTCTTCTTCTTCTTATGTTGTTCCTTCTGTTTCACAGTCTCACCAACTATCTTCCTGGCATTCTTCACCACACCACCTGTTTCCTTCATTTTCGCTGTCATATCACTTGATTTCCCTTTCTCGTTTGTGTTTTTCATCAACACTCTAACTATATCATTTTAATCGTCTACTTCTTACTTGAAACTTCTAACGTGAGCATAACCCCGACATTCAAAATCTACCAACGTTGCCTAAGTCTACGTTTACGTCTTATCGGAGCCGGACAACGCAAAGTCAACCAAACTGCTTTACGCGACACACACCTAAATGTCGCGTTGCCTTTATTTTCCGTTTGCATGACGCCATGTTAGGTAGCATTTACTTGTATTTTTTTCTGATATAGTCAACTATGTTTACACTGTTCACTACGTAGTTTTTATGAACACTGTTTACTAAGTACACACGTTATACTTTACGCTAGGTTGTCTAGTCAATTTCGGTTATACCGCGCCCCAGCGACTACGCGGGACACTAGCCACATCAACAAACTCAGTTTCCCCAGACTATCGCCCACCGAAGGTTCGACTAAGGCCTACGACTAACTTCCTCAAACACACTTTCTCTGACTACCGTTTACCTACAGCTGTTTCTTAATATATGTCTATGGATAATGTAAGAATAATATTTACGTAATAACAATACTTATCTCTTCAATCCTTCCATGTATTTTCCGAAATTCTGCATATCCACAATGATCCCAGCCCAACATTTCCCCGCCAATATGTTTGATATAGATAGATAAACAGTGCCTTGGTATTTTTGAAATGCGTTGGTTGCGGGCTTTCAGGAGTGTTACAAGACCCGACTGACTACCGCGTAACCAGAGGAGACATTCACCCTTGAACATTGATACTAAACACAAAATCTGTTCTGCATTGCAAAGATAACATGTTTTTTTACAAATCGTTCGGAAACTTAGGCGAATAGATGTATGATGTTGGTACGTCAATATTAGTTATGTCAATGCGTATAATGGATGTATTGTTAACACAACACGACTGCTTGTTAATTAATGGTGTTGGTGCAGTTTGTTCTTTTCCCACGCGTGGAAGTTCTCTCGCATCTGTCCAGGATCATTCCATTCCTTGAACCACACGCATTTGATCTGTCAACAGGGGGTGCATTAAGAAAGCAAAGGCAATTAGTTGGTGTTATTGACTAACAGTGTGTCAGTGCTGCTAGAGTGCCACACACCAGATGGCGCCATTGTGGCTCTAGTTGAACTCATTTAGAATGACGCAAATGGCGAGTCAGGAAATGAAAAGGTCGTTGCGTGTTAGCTGTTAAGAACTTAATTGGATGAATGTGAGCACAAAAACGAGCTATGTTGCCTGTCACGTTGATAATGTGTTCCATGCAACCGAGACTAACCTTTCTGACTAATCTTTCGGTAATTGCACAAATGCATTAACACCAAAATATAATTGAACACGTGATCGGGTTGCGCTGCGTACAATACACAGTTATTCGTGTAGTAGACCTACGTCCTGGTCTCCTGAATAACAAGACTAATGACGTGCGTAGTACTGCGTACGGTGAGTACGTACGTGCTTGCGTTGATTCATGGGTGCCTGTGAGAGTGCGTTTGCCCGTACATATATGTACATCTATATTTGTAACACTGACTGTGTGCGTGTTTGTTCATGTGTGTGTACACAAGGCGTTGCCTACTAAACACTCCACTTGGTCCCGAATACTTACATAATTCTTTTTAGCGCAGACGAAACACATTTTTTAATTCATTTACATACACATTACTTGGACACGAGATGCATAATATAGCAAATGTCCAGGTTGGTTTTCATCTTTTTTGAGTCACTTCCAGTATTTTCAACGTCTCTCAAATATTATTAATGATACATGACAACTAGTGACATAAAATGAATTATAGTTACACGGTGACACTAACATTCTACTCCCTAACAATATACAGAAAGGAATGTTGGCTTACAGTTATTAAAAAAATGGGCTTTAATATATAATTGAAGCCTGTGACCATATTGTATTTATTTTCACAGACTGTCCCAAAAATGTACAGTACATATATATTTAACACCACCTTCACTTCAATGGATTTCTCAATAATTTCATATAATTCCCACTGTCTTCTCAAGGGCGTTCTGCTGACATGGCGCCGGATGACGATGGAGAGAGTACACGATTGACTGGAAGGAGGACTCGACAGGGTGTTTGGCTGTCTATAAAATGGTGTTTTACACATTATATAAAATGTGGAAAGTAGGGTTGTGGGATATCATTGTTCCACGATTAGAAAGTTATATTCAGTCAAAGTTATCAATCTAAATTGCAAATTGATGCATACAAGGATTTGTCAAGGTATGTCAAGTATGACGGCCTAGAAAAACCACTAAAAAAATTATATGTATTTTTATTCAAGACATGGAAAGGAACAGTATTTCCAATTCCAATACAGTTTATTGTATTCAAATATTCCCACTAGAACCAAAGTTACAAGAACTTAAAAAGGGCACCTATAAAAAATTAGTTCAGGAGAAAAATCAGTTTCAAAGTCGAGTCATTATTCACATGAAAGCCAAATTTCATGATGGTATAACAAAATATATGTTGCTTTTACCATACACAATCCAGTGAAGCAAATGTAGCTGTGTTTGTTAGTTTTAGCTTAAAGGAACAATTATTCAATTGTGTTGTCTACTTTTAAAGTTACAAGAATTTAAAGAGGGCACCCGTCAAACATTATTGCAGGAGAAAAGTACTCGTAAAATAGTGTCTGGAATCATCATAATTCATGTTAAAATAAAATGTTGCTGCAATACTATAACAAAATATCCATTTAGTGAAGAAAATGTAAATATGCATCTTTGCTTTGGAACACTTAAACTATTAACAAATTCTGATTCTGACTATTAAAGTTACAATAATTTAAAGAGAGCAACGTAAAAAATTGTAGTTGTTTGGTAGCGAAAATGTATGTTAATAATCAACACGCAAGAGGTCCCAGTAAACAAGGAACCAGTTTTGAACCAGTTTTGAACCAGTTTTGAACCAGTTTGACACGTGTCATATTGGTTCATAGCTGGTACTGCTCCACCGGTACGTGCATTCACGTGTATTCATGTGAATACACGTGTTCTGCCTATTTTCACGAGTTTTGAACCAGTTTGACACGTATCGTACTACACAGTGTAGTTCAGAACTGGTGATTTCACGAGTTAATTCACGTGTGAAACTGGGGAAACTGGTACGGTTCCAGGGGAACGAGCAATCACGTGAATTCTCGGGTTCATTCACGTGTGAAACTGGGGAAACTGGTAAGGTTCCAGAGGAACAAGTAATCACGTGAATTAACGTGTTCATTCACGTGTGGAACTGGGGAAACTGGTACAGTTTTAGGGGAACGAGTAATCTAATGAATTAACGTGTTCATTCATGTGTGGAACTGGGGAATCTGGTACGGTTGTAGTGGAACGAGTAATCACCTGAATTCACGTGTTCATAGACGTGTGAAACTGGAGAAACTGGTACGGTTCTAGGGGAAAGAGTATTCACATGAATTCACGGGTTCATTCACGTGTGGAACTGTGGAAAATTTATACGGTTCTAGTGGAACGAATAATCACTTGAATTCCCGGGTTCATTTACATGTGAAACTGGGGACACTGGTACGGTACTAGCGGAATGAGTATTCGCGTGAATTCAGGGGTTCATTCACGTGTTAATTCATCTGTGAAACTGGGAAAACTGGTACGATCCAGGGAACGAATAATCACTTTTCGTGAAACAATAACTTAATTGAGAATAGCCATGATATAATATTATGAATGATATTGGATATTACAAAAATGTTAGAGAAAAACCTCAAGTGCAAACATATTTACATCAAAAGTAATAGGACAGGGTTCCGCAAATTTTGTTTAGATGTGGGCCACATTTTGTCATCCGATATCGAAGGTGTTCATGATGTTCTAATTTGAGTTGTTTCCAGCGCTCCACAACGTTCTGTTTAGAAACTAGTCTGTATATGGATGAGTTTCTCTAACATTGTACTAATTGCAAAAAAAATTGTCCTTCAAATCAAACGTCTTGTGCGTTATATTTCATAGTTTCCCGTTCTTTAATAAATATTGTAGCGTACAGAACTTCAAGCCGTTTGCAAATTGGATCGTATCAAGAAAATCTGCCGTCACGGACGTTTTGCATTTATAGATGTTGTCAATCTGTCAATCCCTGCAATCTTAAATTCAAAAACTGGTTGTGGGCCGCACTGATCTCATCCTGTAGACCTTCATGCAGTATGCACTGGGCGCGGTTGCGTCCTCCATTCACGCACGGTGCAGGAATCCAAGACATGAAGATAGTGTCGTCAATGTCCTCGGTTGATGGCCAGTTGAATACGTGTAGTTTTCCACCGACTGGATGCGGGTTCCTCACCCGTACTTTGCCATCTAATGCTTTATATGAACCGGCCTTGCAATTTGCGGACATGTAACTTGGCGGAACGTCCGTGACGGCGTTTTGGGGACAGTTCGCATGCTCTTATAAGAATGAACATAAAACTGCACTAAGATTTATGTGTGAAATTGACTAAAACATGGTTGGTCTACATTTTAAGACTTGTGTAATTACAGATACGACATAATTTTGTATTGTTTTTAAAAATGGGAAATACGCGTAGTCACAGACGTTCCGCAAAAAGGGCCAAATTTCACACATCCAAAGATTCACAAATATCTGAAAGAATATATTCAACTTTCGTAGAGGAGTAGATTATGGCAATATATAAAAACAAATACTGGACTCTTTGTAATTCGAACAAGAATTATATTTATTATGACACATTCACTGAAATTTATACCAAAAAGAACACACGTTTTTAAGTATAATATATATATAATGTTAAAAAAATCAAAAAAATATAATTGTATTGATATGAAATATTATATATTTCCACAAACTTCAAAACTTCAGCGAGACAATAGAAACGTCAAAATACATCCGCCATGGATTGGGTTCAAACGATGGACCATGGAATGCAATCTCGTCCGTTTTTTGCAATTGGTGCAATGTTAAAAAAACTCAACCATGTATTGGTTTTAAACCGTACCGAATAATAACAAAAAAGTGCATTAGAAAGAGGTGCCTAACTGGCATCAACAACCCAATATATATGATCACCACAAATAAACTTTTCAAATTATATATTTCTTTTCAGAAAACGGCAAATTGGTACTTTTTATCCGGCGTAAAAAAATGTAATAACCAGATTTATATAAATTTGTTCAGAATATGATTTCCATGAACACGTCACCACCCTTAAGCGTATCCACCATTTCTCCACAAAATGTTCCAAAATGACAGTCGATAGGCGGGGTCTCTTGTAGGTGACCAATCATGTTCAGCGCGGCTTACATATCTAGCCTGTTTTAAATGTTGAGGTGCAATAAATCCCCTCCCCAATGAAAGCCCAATCGAGCTGGTGCCAGGCAAGGCAGGCATACCAGTGAAATACCGCTAACGGTTCACAGCGGCCGGACTCGTACGTCTTCGCAGCTATTAGGACAACGCACGGACGTCACCAGGTAGGAAGTTACAAACATGATTCAATATAGTTTATATGCATGCATTAAAGAATAGGCCCTATATTGATGTTTCGCTCATATCATTTCAGATTTATTTCCCAGAATTGGTCCGCTTCTATATATTAACATAAGACAATTCATCCCTTGCTTTATATCTTCCCACCAACATGATCGATGTCCAACTCATCTGTTTCTCTCCGATCCCGCTTGATTTTCTTCATCATCATGATGGACAGTTATGGACTGGGTGCACTTCTTTTCCTCAAACCGACGTTATCGTTAAACTCATCCGACATCTTAGGACCACTACTACTCTTTAGCTTCCACCATCCTGACATCCAACTCTGCCCCTCATATTAGTATCATCGTTGCCGGCACCATATCTCCTAGACTTGTGTCGTTAGTAGTCTAAATGTCCACAAATATCAGTACCAATATTTCCTCACGTGTCCATTTTCCTGCCATCTGTTTAAATACAAATATTCCATCGTTCGTCCTTCTTCCCTCTGAATCCGCGTATTTCTTCGTCTTATTCCTACTCACCTCTCTTCCGTATCTTTCAATCCAAAATACTTTCTAGCAGCTTCGTAAAATGACCTTGAATTATGGTGCCTCGATACTTCGCCAGATATATGTTTATACATTTGTTATAAAAGATTCAAGGTTATAAACATCCCAATCTTTGTTGTAAATAGTGAAACATTGCCAAGACTTATAGTAGATACTAGTAACAATGATATGGCGTATTCATAGGCAACAATTTAAGCCTCGATTTGAAAAATTCTATACGTTTACTGAAGTTGTAAAGTGAATGTTGAAATCCGTAGTGTCTGTTTAAATAATAATGTACATGTACTTCCAACATAACTGAAATCTTGAGATGTAGCCCTGTGAGGTAAACTATTATTGCATGACTATCCCCTCCCTAGACATTACCCTAGTTGGTGGAATGACTTCCTTCTTAATTTTTTCCAGACTCGCTCTGGTCCTATATCTGATTGCAGAGGTATGTTTATTGGCTTTGCCACTCCTCTGAAATCAATGAATGTCGTAATTAGCTCTCTTCACCCCTGGAGTGGAGTAGTGGGTGGGATAATTACCCTAACAAATTGGGGGTAGGTATTTTTCAGGAGTCTGCCTATAGCTGGCCTACAACTAGGGTTACAATTTGTTGAATAGTTAAACACTAGTTTGGCTTTTGATTACCACCAAACTAGTTGTGTGTTACATGCAAAACTTCAGTAATTTAGTAGTATGCCCTATCGCAAAAATACTCAAAAACAACATATCTTTGAATTATAATAAACATAATGAGGTGTATATGGTTAATTACTCCCTGTCAGCACCATAACCGTATGTGCACGTAAAATTATTTTATAACAGGATACGTTAATAGAGGACGTGTGTGTGTGTGTGTGTGTGTGCGTTCGTGCGTGCGTGCGTGTGCGTGTGTATAATTCCACATATGATATAGTATAGGGTCGTCACTAATCGTGTATCGACGACAGACGGATATATTTTATTGCCTTCCCTTCTGATTACATGAGACAGGGTCCCAAAGTACTGGGCCTAGTTTATCGTTGTTATTATTATCGTGCAAGTTACCTGTTTATTTACGAATATTCCAGATATAAAAAAAAACGAGGAGACTACCCTTGCCAAGCAATTTTGATCACGTTGAAGTTTAATAAATGGGACCCAGTCTTCATATATACACACTATATATACAGCTGTATATAGTATTATATACTTTATATTAATGAATGTTATATTGTGTAGTAACATATGACAAGGCTGGCTTTTTCACAAGTCATCTGCACAATGTGACATCTTTCTACAACCTTAGCAGATAATAGAAAGGGCGGTCAAATAAGATTGCTCTCAAGGGGACGTAGAAAGTTGACAGTTATACACAGTGAACAGGAGCACATGTCACACACACACACATGGTAGTAATTTTTTAGAAGCTATAGTTAAGTAGCTGTGCGATTATGAGCGCTACCCAATGGCTAGTGTGAAATGATCAGTGCTCTCAGCTTTAGGCTTGGTGTGAGGCTGAGCTATTTCAACCACGCCTGCGAGTTTAGCATAAAGTTTGAAGTAAATCTGCCAATGTGTAAGGCAAATGTGTTCTTCTGTTATAGGAGCAGGCCGGCGGCTCGAAATAGCCAGTGAAGATATGTTTCGCGACACGGGGGAAGTTTCAAAATCGTATTCAAAACGGAAAGACATTAAGGTAAATACATTTATATTATGTGCATAAATAAAAGTAATAGACATGTTTCAGCTATATGTTTTTCACTTCCAACGTATCTCAGCACTTATCGAATAACATATAAGTTAATCTTACATCATAAGTAGCCATAATAATATAGTTTTTGCTAAGTTTAAAGACGCTTCCACGACCGAGTATACTGCATGCGTTTATTAGGTAAAAACGCTAGGTAATTCTTTTTTACAACAGCCATTTTAAAATACAAGATGGCGGCCCTCTACTACCGTTCACGTGTATCTAATTATACTAACATTAATATAAAAGGGCATTGTCAGTGGTAAGGGCTCCGGACACTGTAGCATAAACACGTAAGGAATTATTTTAAATAATATGTTAAGGGGAAATTAGCACAATCTGCATGGTGGGCGGCTATGTTGAATTTGGTAAACTTATCCTGCTTCGAAAAAGGTGAGTTGTAAGGTTATATTGGTAACTCAGAATACGACATATTTCCCACTGTAAACTGCGCAGTCTGCATTTCATTTTAAACAGTTAACTTATAAAATACATATGACTGCCTTTTTCCCCGGATAACGCCGAATAACTCAGCTAGTTATAACGTAAATAGTCATTATCAAGTGTAAGTTTGCGATTAACAAACGCTCTGCATGAAATTACACAAGGGCCTACGCTGCTAGCGTCATGAAAGCAGGAGGATGAGAATTAAGAAGGTACTTTTAATTGTGCCTTGTTTTTTACTGTAGACATAGTATTTTACCGATTAGACATACAGGATGAATACCGTTAAATGATGTACATGTTTTCATATTTTACCATTTAGGACGGTTATAATTAGTGTCAGATAACAATGAAATACATGATGTTACCTGTATGATAATATTACTGTGTAAACATTGAAAATACACAACATTTAGTAAATTCATATAAATGTGAAAAAATGTGTGTGTATATATATATATCATATTATATATATATATAATATCATATATATACATTCACACATTATTTGATTATCATTTGATACTCGTCATATTACGCTATTCTACTGTCTTGTATTTCTACATAGTAAAATATCATCAAGGTAATGAACTATGTTTTGTTTTTGTTGTCAATTGACACTAATTAACAGTCTTCCGATAGAAGGACTGTCATACAGAGTTCATAAACTTCATATACATTGTTAATATGCACTCCCCGATTTGATTTGTTATTTGTTCTTAATACAAAGACAGGGTAAAACCGTTAACTCATTTCAATGTTCAATTTTAGCTGTGCTCACACAGAGATTCGCGTTGGAAATTTAAAAAAAATGCATATCGACTCCTGCCTGTCTAAAGTAGAGCGGATATTAACTACTCATTGCCTTACAATAAAATAGATGTGTTCTACTTTTTGAGTTGTCTTGATTTACAATAGGTATCAATCGACGTCTACGGATCCGAACTGACTTGATGTATCTTCAGTAGTTCGTAACCATTTGTCAGAGCAGGTGATTTCACGCGTTATGAACCAATTAAAGTGCGTGTCTTGGACACGTGTTTTCACGGCAAAACATGCTTACAGATTCTCATGACCTCACGTACGCCAACACGTGATTTCACGAGTAATGAGCCTGTTACAACACGTACACGGTTTTATGGGGAAAGTTGTTCACAGAATCGCGTGAATTTACGTACGGAAACGCGTGATTACACGTACGGAAACTCGTGAATTCACGTGCGTTGAACCAGATGAACACGTTTCGAAACACGTGTTTTCACCGGGAAAGTTGTTCACAGAATCTAGTGAATTCACGTACGGAAACTCGTGATAATTTCACGTGCGGTGAACCAGATAAAGACGTGTCGAAACACGTGTTTTCACCTTCAAATTTGTTCACAGAATCTCGTGAAATCACGTACGGAAAACACGTGAATTGAACTAGTTGAACACGTGAATTCACCATCACAACATGTGAAACCACGTGTCCTTGTTAGCTGGGATAGCAAACTCTTCAATGAATATGTGGTTAACTCTGAAAAGAACTGTTGTTGTTTGGCTCTGAAGAGAGGTGTTTGTGTTTTTTCCATCTCATCTTGCGCCTCGGGTCGTCATCAACAGTTTCACTGTCACCATTGACACATCCGCTCACTTCCTCTGCCAGCTCCGGGTTACAGTCTTCCTCGCTCGAATCAGACAAGTACGAATCACTGTCATCATTGCCTATCGGGTGTGTCACAAAGTAGTCATTCACAAGTTCATTGAGGATGTGCCCACTTGCGATATCCTGCATGTTTATCAATGCCAATGCTTTGAAACACCGAGCTACACCGTTCGACTTCGTTCCATCCATATGTGTAGCCATCTTGGATTTTTCGAAGATCGTAAACACGAAACGAAATTCGTCCCATAGTCTGTATTTCCAATGAAATCCGGTTCGATAACACGTTAAACTGTTAAGAAATATGTACCGATATAAACTACAGCAACATCAAACTAAACTAATAACTAATTGAACTACATAAACAACTCCAATCCAACTTCCAACTTCCAAATAAAATCCCGTTAACTTTCACTGCGCACTCAATTTTCTTCCAACGTATTCATGCGCACTGTTGCTAGGGAACTGCGTGCTGTAAATAGCTTTCGAACGGTATGCCGTATATGGGCATGGAAACTTATGTCCTAGGTTGTAAGCGTTCGCAAAATAGGGCGCTTTTAATTCTAAAACGCTGCAACTAAGAACGAACTTCACGGTTATAAAACACACAAAAAAGTACAACTTTCACTTAGTTAATCAGGAAACTACTTGGTGAACCTATAAATAAGTATGTTATGTAAAAGATCGCAGTGAAATCTCAAAATCAACCCAATGACACAAATCAATGTTATTACGTATTTAAGGGCAGTTACCCTTGGCGACTTCCGACTGGTTTTCCTAGGCCGCCTCAATTTGAGTGGATAAAAGAGGAATAGAAAAAGAAAAAGAATCAGCGCGTTACAGAGGAAGACTAGTGGAAGGGCCGCACCGTGGAGTGTCAAAAAAGAACGTTACAGCCTTATTATCTGTTTATTGCGAATATATAAGCAAACGATCTCATCACTACAGTTATATGGTGTCGTTTTGTTTATGGTAAATTAGTTTGTTTGTTTTTCTTTACACATTTTATAGATCGTACACAAGTATGCAGAGGTTAATCAGCCTATACTATTCAGACCGAGAGCTGCCACTGATGAGGGATTGTTGTCTACCGACTTCAATTACAATAAGATGATGGGAGTAGCCAAAGTGTTCAGCCGTGTGCTTTCTTCCAATGTAAAGCGTTTATCGTCACGATACGAAACGATACTTCAAATGTACATACATTATTATTATTTTTAATTATAATATACATATTATTCTATATGTCGCGTCAGTTGCAGCTCCAAACCCCTCGGATGTACACGTACATGTTTGTGTGTGTGTGTATGTGTGTGCGTGCGTTAGTGCGTGCGTGCGTGCGTGCGTGCGTGCGTGCGTGCGTGCGTGCGTGCGTGCGTGCGTGCGTGCGTGTGTGCGTGTGTGTATTAGTCATAACCGCTAATATTCGCAGCGGTGTAAAACGAAGTAACACATAAAATGCAAATAAAATACATGTAAATTACAAGAATGCATAACTGAAATTAGTACATATCAGTACGTCAACACAGCCCAATGAATTTTTTGTCTCAGATAAATAAATAAATACATTCTTTACGTAAGACAATATCAACATCAATAGATAATTACATCTTCGCGCGCCAGGGGTCTCTGCTGCTGATTACGTCAGTACCAGCCAGCAGTACCCCCTGGCTGATCGCTTCGCGAAACTCTGAATTTAAGCTTACTAGATCAGTAGAGGTAGGCAGGTCAGGTGGTCATAATAAAACTAATTTCAACCAACCGTGGCTCGTGTTACATGCAATGTTTAGGGAAAGGATGCAATTATTCGAAATCACAATATCGCTCAGCTGCTCGTGCTAATGGGCGAACGGGTCGGATTATATATTAGGATTCCCAGAAGTCGTTTATCCGTCTTCAAATTGGGGCGGGTATTTGTGCTGTTCTCACGGGTGATGTAGTCGCGATTGGCGAAGTCAATTACTAGTTTGACTCAGCTAACTTCCGCACTTCGCGTAGGCGATCAGCCAGGGCTAGTTTTGCATGCAAACAGCCCTGGCTTGCTATGATGGATAATTATACTCAACTGTTATGCTGTCGTTGCCACGAGCAAGAACGATGAACGCAAGTCGGATCTTAAGTGCTGGCTTCGAGAATCGGTAACAATAAACGTTCGCGTACAAGAGTAGCTTTAGACTTACCCGCAGATGGACGCAATATTCTTCAGATCTCAGCTAGCATTACCAGAAATACCGAGACAAACTAATTACGTACGCGTCACCGCTGCACCCTTCCCGCGCCCGGCGGCGATATTAATTTTCATTACGCGCCCAAGATTAACGCGCACGGTACGCGAGGAAAGCACTCCACCAGATTTGCCATCGGCACATCTGATCCGTGGGTATCTTCTGCATACACTGTGAAAAAATCATAAAAATCGGAGAAATGTTTTTGTTAACATCCTATGAGTGAATGGTTTGCCTATGTTTGCAATGTAAAATAACAGCAAAAGGTCGAATATTTTAAGGAAATAGCACGTTCAAAAGCCTATATATGAAATGTTTGCGCAGACCGGTCACCTATGTATCTCGCAAATAACTATATAGTTGTTATATATATATATATATATATATATATATATATATATATATATATATACTTATTTTTATTACTGATGATACATAATATAATTTACATCAATGTCATCTTTGATTTAGTTTCTCTAGTTCAGTTTTGTAGAACAAAACTTTAGCTGTACGTATTTATATGTTTATTTGTATTATTATTATATTGATTTCTTATAAATTCTAACGACTATTGTCAACACTACTGAACAGAGTTGTACTTTGGATTTTAGTGTATAAATAAAGTTAATGTTATTATCACTTGCCGACCCCACATCTGATCCGTAAGTATCTTCAGCATATACTGTAAAAATATCATCGAAATCGGAGAATATTTTTGTGTTAACTCCCAATATTTGAATGATTAATCGTATGAAATTAATTGGATATACTGGTGGACGATCAAGGCAGATGGAATAGGCTGAAAAAGAAGATCCAGAAATGTCAACACACATAGTCTGAAAGCTGGTGTATGAAGGAACCGAATACACATTAATTGTTAAATGATCCTATAAGAGGAACACACTTCACCTCTTTTCACAACTAACCGTGGATGGTGAAAGAAAGAATATCCTGTAGGTGTTATATCAGCAATAGCTATATGACTCAGAATCGATTGGTTTCATCCAAGTTTACGTGACAGCAACAATATTTTTTTAACAACATACCAAGTCACACAAAGATACTGTCTTGACACAAATAGACCGAATATTAGTCATGCAAACGTGATGTTGTAACTAATAGGTGGTCCAGGTTTGGAACTAACATTTCCCGCTAATTGAAGCATTATGCCTAATTTGAACGTTGGCGCAGAATTGTGAACGACCGGCAACAGTTTCCGATTACAACAAAGCTGGAGACATAGTAAGCTGTGGAAATTTGAGAGTGAATGGAGTATTCTAGTGTAATTGGGAAATAACATATAGTGGCATATAACTATATCCCACAGATACCAGGTAACTATTAATATACCGAAATGTTATAAACCAACTTACCAAGTGAGAAATTTAACAACATGAAGTCACCCATTTATTTTATGTGTCTATTCAAAGTAGAAATACAGACTTTTAGGGGCTACGATATAATAATGGATTTTATATATCATTTAAAAGGAATGTTAAGCCCAGAGCAAAAGCTAAAGCGTAAGTCAAAAGCTTAATTACATTTACAAGGATAGTAGTGTCTCAATGTTAACAATAAAGCCTCATTTATTTAATTGATCGTTGAACCGGGGTCATCTCTTTTACGTGAGTGTGTGTGTGTGTGTGTGTGTGTGTGTGTGTGTGTGTGTGTGTGTGTGTGTGTGTGTGTGTGTGTGTGTGTGTGTGTGTGTGTGTGTGTGTGTGTGTGTGTGTGTGTGTGTGTGTGTGTGTGTGTGTGTGTGTGTGTGTGTGTGTGTGTGTGTGTGTGTGTGTGTGTGTGTGTGTGTGTGTGTGTGTGTGTGTGTGTGTGTGTGTGTGTGTGTGTGTGTGTGTGTGTGTGTGTGTGTGTTTTTTAAATCGCTGTAAAGAAATATGAAACATGCGAATTTACAACCATTTATAATAAAATGTGACATAGCTTATTGTTGATATATGACTTTAGCATTGTTCTCGTTGGACTCACTCCACTGTTAAACCTGACAAAGTGCTGCCGTGTCGAACCGTAGGCAAATTCGTTCAGTCTACGTTGCTCCAGTTCACATAGTCTTCCAGTGTACGCATAGTCTTCGCGCATTCATTGCAGCGTGGCTGAATGCTTCTTCTGAATGCAGTCTTAACGACTGAATACTGCGCTGTATGAGATCGTTAAGTGATTATATTCCAAACGATGTTTTATGCATTAGTGTTTGCATATATGGAACTTAGGCATCCATATTCCCATAACTGACTCGAATTGGCACGCACGATGTCGACAACCGCTTGGCACGCACGATGTCGACCTAAATGTCAGTGCAAGCTCTTTTAATTTCCGAAATGGTGTAGAGAGACTAATTATAATCACATTGAAATGTGGCATCGGGGGAAATATTCCCTAAAGTCAGACCGACTAACCGCACGGCAGGACACACAGCGACTGTTAACCATTTGAGTCAATCACGGCAGGACACACAGTGACAATTATCAAAGCCTCTACTTGGAAACCCTCTTGCTCGTGGAAACGACCCCCAGAACAGTTGAGTATATCTACGTTGTAGTTTATCATTCTTGTTCGCAGTGGCAACTCCGGATAAGTTGAATATGTCCACGTTTACAGTTTTGTTGTGTAGTAAATTACTGCGAAAAATGGTGATGGGTCAGGATTTTAAAAACATTCATGTGGCTGTAGACACGTATTTTGGTTGACGATTTTGTGGCAACAACGACGGTGAGCTTTACATAAGTGTGCAATTGAGCTCACGATCTCCCTCAGGCGGGATTGCTTAGCGAGAGAAGGAGCGAACTGGACATTGCATGATCTCTCACCCACCACTAGTAGGCATGTATTCCAGAATTGTGCGCAGGCGTTGGCAACTTTGGAGGTGTGATAGCTGGTGGCTTTCATGTGGGGAAGTGACATACTCACATAGTGGTGTCATAGTAGTAAAGCAATCAAGAATTAGGGAAATAATCGTGTTGTGGAGTCCCTATGCGATGATCAGCATCCACCTATAATGACGCAACATCTATTTTGCAATACACGTCAACAGGTGTTTTCGCACACATGTTAAACACGTAGGAAACTGTATTATAATTATTGTTGTAGCATTACCAGTATATTCAGACGCTAATTCTGGAACGCTTTCAAAAAACGGCTCCGAAATTACACAATGTCGATCTTCCAGGACGCATCGACAACGATATAATTTCGGCGGCAATACCACTTTCCGCAACTAAGTTTTCCCATCGACGCAACCAAGCTAATTGAAATGGTAACACGGCTGAAAGATCAAATTGCCAGAGAAAGATAAACAAAAAACGAGTGCAAGACGATGCAATCGTTTTTCATTCTGGTGCAAGAAAAACCAAAAACGTTTTGTAATATTTTTATTTAGTTTTTCGGTTTAATTATCTCAAATTGGAAAACGGAAAGCTGGCGTTGTTTGCTTTCTCGTTTTCCGTTCTAAAGTTTGCGAACGAAAACTGAAAATACGGTACATACACGGACCCAGGGTAGTGTTTTCAAATTAATGTAAAAACACTGCCGCAGTGTTTCCGGGGTGGCTGTATTGAAGTTGCTACACCGATACCGTTTTTCACGTATACAGCTCTACTCGATTTCAGTTGTATGCAGTCATAATTATGCAGGTTTTTTTCCCACAAATAATGTTAGAAATCATACTCCAACGTATTGTTATCATTAACCGGAACCACTTCTCTCATCAACGGCTGCAAACAAAGCGTCAAATAAGTTGTATTAGTGAAATACAATATTCGTGAGACGATGCCACGTCACGAACTAAACGAAAGTACTCGGTTGCTGCTGCTTCGTTTTCAGAATCACCATTGTACGACAAAACGCAACGCATTAACTGTTTATACGCCATGGGCTGTTCGATAACTGTCCTGTGGTGATTAGTCGATAAATTGAAATATTATGGATGTTTACATCACCATCACCGACATAATAATAATAATATATTTTATTGATATAGCGCCATATCTCTAAATAAAAAAAAACTGTTCGGTATAATATTATACTTATTTTACATATATAAAGTATAATATAATAAGAACCTAATGCGAAATGTAAATATACATTTCTAAATATATGAATTATATAACATAAAGTATCGGCTAAATATTGACTAGATTTTATTATCTAAAAATTACAATGTTTGCTGTTTTAAAATCAATCACGTAATTATATTAAATAAATACTTAAAATGCAGTATGCAATAAACCATGCATTGACGTTAGAATGAAAATATCTTATAAATAATCTTGAAATGTATTCTTGAAAAGATGTGTCTTTAACTGAGATTTGAAAAGTTCCATAGTGTCAGCGTCACGGATATACAACGGCAGACCGTTTCATAGGCGCCGTGCCGTCACGGAGAACTGACCGTATAGTTCCATGTCGTAGCGTGCTACAATTACAAATTCTTAACGACTGAATACTGCGCTGTATGAGATCGTTAAGTGATTATATTCCAAACGATGTTTTATGCATTAGTGTTTGCATATATGGAACTTGGGCATCCATATTCCCATAACTTACTCTAATTGGCACGCACGATGTCGACAACCGCTTGGCACGCACGATGTCGACCTAAATGTCAGTGCAAGCGCTTTTAATTTCCGAAATGGTGTAGAGAGACTAATTGTAATCACATTGAAATGTAGCATCGGGGGAAATATTCCCTAAAGTCAGACCGACTAACCGCACGGCAGGACACACAGCGACTGTTAACCATTTGAGTCAATCACGGCAGGATACACAGCGACAATTATCAAAGCCTCCACTTGGAAACCCGATGATCGTTCTTGCTCGTGGAAACGACCCCCAGAACAGTTGAGTATATCTACGTTTGTAGTTTATCGTTCTTGTTCGTAGTGAAAATTCCGGAAATGGTGAGTGTATATACGTTGTAGTTTATCATTCTTGTTCGCAGTGGCAACTCCGGATAAGTTGAATATGTCCACGTTTACAGTTTTGTTGTGTAGTAAGTACATTACTGCGAAAAATGGTGATGAGTCAGGATTTAAAAAACATTCATGTGGCGGTAGACACGTATTTTGGTTGACGATTTTGTGGCAACAACGACGGTGAGCGTTACATAAGTGTGCAATTGAGCTGACGATCTCCCTCAGGCGGGATTGCTTAGCGAGAGAAGGAGCGAACTGGACATTGCATGATCTCTCACCCACCACTAGTAGGCATGTATTCCAGAATTGTGCGCAGGCGTCGGTAATTTCGGAGGTGTGATATCTGGTGGCTTCCATGTGGGGAAATGACATACTCACATAGTGGTGTCATATTAGTAAAGCAATCAAGAATTAGGGAAATAATCGTGTTGTGGAGTCCCTATGCGATGATCAGCATCCACTTATAATGACGCAACATCTATTTTGCAATACACGTCAACAGGTGTTTTCGAACACATGTTAAACACGTAGGAAACTGTATTATAATTATTGTTGTAGCATTACCAGTATATTCAGACGCTAATTCTGGAACGCTTTCAAAAAACGGCTCCGAAATTACACAATGTCGATCTTCCAGGACGCATCGATAAAGATATAATTTCGGCGGCAATACCACTTTCCGCAACTAAGTTTTCCCATCGACGCAACCAAGCTAATTGAAATGGTAACACGGCTGAAAGATCAAATTGCCAGAGAAAGATATAAAAAAAACGAGTGCAAGGCGATGTATTCGTTTTTCATTCTGGTGCAAGAAAAACCAAAAACGTTTTGTAATATTTTTATTTAGTTTTTCGGTTTAATTATCTCAAATTGGAAAACGGAAAGCTGGCGTTGTTTGCTTTCTCGTTTTCCGTTCTAAAGTTTGCGAACGAAAACTGAAAATACGGTACATACACGGACCCAGGGTAGTGTTTTCAAATTAATGTAAAAACACTGCCGCAGTGTTTCCGGGGTGGCTGTATTGAAGTTGCTACACCGATACCGTTTTTCACGTATACAGCTCTACTCGATTTCTGTTGTATGCAGTCATAATTATGCAGGTTTTTTTTCCACAAATAATGTTAGAAATCATACTCCAACGTATTGTTATCATTAACCGGAACCACTTCTCTCATCAACGGCTGCAAACAAAGCGTCAAATAAGTTGTATTAGTGAAATACAATATTCGTGAGACGATACCACGTCACGAACTAAACGAAAGTACTCGGTTGCTGCTGCTTCGTTTTCAGAATCACCATTGTACGACAAAACGCAACGCATTAACTGTTTATACGCCATGGGCTGTTCGATAACTGTCCTGTGGTGATTAGTCGATAAATTGAAATATTATGGATGTTTACATCACCATCACCGACATAATAATAATAATATATTTTATTGATATAGCGCCATATCTCTAAATATAAAAAAACTGTTCGGTATAATATTATACTTATTTTACATATATAAAGTATAATATAATAAGAACCTAATGCGAAATGTAAATATACATTTCAAAATATATGAATTATATAACATAAAGTATCGGCTAAATATTGACTAGATTTTATTATCTAAAAATTACAATGTTTGCTGTTTTAAAATCAATCACGTAATTATATTAAATAAATACTTAAAATGCAGTATGCAATAAACCATGCAGTGACGTTAGAATGAAAATATCTTATAAATAATCTTGAAATGTATTCTTGAAAAGATGTGTCTTTAACTGAGATTTGAAAAGTTCCATAGTGTCAGCGTCACGGATATACAACGGCAGCCCGTTTCATAGGCGCCGTGCCGTCACGGAGAACCGACCGTATAGTTCCATGTCGTAGCGTGCTACAATTACAAGGTTTCTGTCAGCAGAACGAAGCTGGCGCCCTGGTGTATACGATGAAATCAAGTCGACAGTGTACGCTGGCGCAAGATGGTGTAACGCGTGGTATAGTCAGATTTGTTATGTATTTTCGTAATTTTTTTGGGAGATTTGCAAACCTATAATTTTTTGAAACGTTATGATATAGTGAATCTGAAAACCAATATTTGTATTTTTTGTAGGTATATATGGCGGCCATCTTGGATTTTTTAAATGGTGGACTCTGAAAAAACTGTATTTCGCAATATCTCAGCAGCTAAACCACCCAGCCTTTTGATTTTGGTGGCTAAACCTACATATTGAGGGGCAAGGAATCCAATGGGATCAATAAACGGATCATGGTGATGTGACTTATGCTGGTATCGTCTCGGACTTGGTACTGGATTGGGTCATTCTTCCATGTCTCTTTTCCCTGCTTGTGCTCTTCAATGAATCCACCTTGTAGGTGTCAAAGACTAGAACGATTTCATCATAGCCTCTTGTTAATGAAACATGCACTGAGATCCTTCATGGTTGCTTTCTTCTTCGTCAGTTTCTGGGCAACCACCATGCCATTTATGACCGCAATCTTCTTACTTAGATGGGGATCATCGACTTCAGCCAATGCCATGTCCATGGCTCCATCATCTGGAACATTAACATGCGTCTCGGTTGTAGCCGTCTGAGAGTTATCGGTGTAGGTTTCAGTTGTTGCCAACTGCTCAAGGACATGGATGAGCTTGGACTGTTCATTGCACGCCAACCACAACTGACACCCTTCCAGCAGCCAAGGCCACCATTGAGATGGTACGATGCCAATGCAAGGGAGACTGTTAATCAAGGAGGTGTTCCTGCATATGCAAGGACTTACCTTTGCTTATGTAGCACACAGTGTGAGAATAACGAAGTTTCACACTTTGACAATCGTGTATCCGATGACGATAGTGATGACTAATGTGCAGTATACCTGGTCATAATAGTATTGTAACAAACCAGACATGTGTAAAATGTACGCAAATGTGTAGTGATGCTGGTATGATGGTTATAAGATGTTAATTATGCTAATTCTCTATGCTATGCTAATTCTCATTCTCGCTATGCTACATGTATATTATTCAGTCATAACATGTATAACTCTCATAAACTAATAATTTCGTTATGCTTAGGTGATTGCAATTGATCCGATTGGATTCCCTGCCCCTCAATATGTAGGTTTAGCTACCAAAATCAAATGGCTGAGTGGTTTAGCAGCTGAGATATTGAGAAATACAGTTTTTAGTGTCCATCATTTTAAAAATCCAAAATGGCCGCCATATATATCTTTAAGGAAATGTAAACATTGGTTTTCAGATTCACTATTTCATAACGTTTCCAAAAACGTATAGGTTTGCAAATTTAAAAAAATGAGCGAAAATACAAATGTTAACATTGTGAACCTGACTAGTATGTCAGCAGAAGAATTTTGTAGTTGATCCGCCATTGGACCGGGAGCCAGTGAGGCGCAACGAGGGTGGGCGCGATATGTTGATGGTCGCGACGGCGTTGTCTCGGTATTAGGCGAGCCGCCGAATGTTGCACCCTTTGTAGCTTCTCGATCTCCATTAAACGCACGTTCACTCAAAAAAACTGCATTCTCATAATCCAGTCTGGAAGTAACAAGTGCGTGTACGATCGTCTTGCACGCATGGGTTGTTAAACACTTTCTGATTCTAGCGATCTTGTGTAGCTGGAAATACGCCAAAATAGGACATGTCACGTGGTCTACGGTCGCTGCCAAAATATGCCTCAAAAACCTCAAAAGAATATCAAAATGCAGCAGAAACCTACATACAGCAGAAACCGCGCAAATGACTATGTCAATGACGATCTCCTGAAAAGCCAAACGATCCGCGTCTTGGGAGCACCAGGGATAGCACTGCTGCGTGCCGCCATCTAGCGGTAGTTGTTTGAATACGTATGTTGAATGCGAACGACAGGTTACGCGACAAAACAGCTTATAATGCCTTTGAAATACTTTCAAATAATATTGATTTGAATCATTCAGCCTGATGAACCTCTTCAGACCTATGACATGTTAGTTTGATGAAAACACAATTTGAACGGAGATATGGTTGTTTTACCTATTACTTAATTTACTTATCTTTGTCGTGCCGTGTGGCACATAAGCCTCGCACCAGATCTCGCCAGACCCTCTGTCTTGGGCTCTCCTTGCTGCTGTGCCCCAGATCAGCCCGGCAGTCTTCATTTTTCTACTTATTATACTGTGTACTTAAATGGTACTATAAAGATGATGTATCGCTGAAATGATTATAAATACACAGGCATATTTACTTGATGATAGCACTTTGTATATTGCATATATTAATCTAAACCAGATTACATCGACCAACGGGACAACAAACCGTGGCACTCCCTAACGAATTTTGACCATTCAGTTTGACCACTGAAGAATTAAATAACTCTAACTAACTATAGGTTTCTTTCTTAAAACGTTGTTTAGTAGATCGGAGACCAGAGATTCACGGAAGCGACCTAACGCAATGATTTATTGCTTGATTTATTCAATAAAAAAAAGTAAACATGTAAAACCAGAGTACTAGATCTTGTATTTATACTGCGCTGTTTGCATGTTACGTTGAAAGAATCGCACAAATAATGTGGTGCTTTGTCATTAACTATATTATAAGACAGGTCAATTTTAGTTGTTTAATCCGTTGATCCACTGGTAACATATTGACCTGTCTAAACTCCGTTGATCCAATGTGGGTTCTGGCTGGTGCATTAAGAAGGAACCGGATTTCCTTCTTCTGGGTACACTGTAGTCTAGATATATATTTCTTAGTTAAACCGCAGAACCACGATGAACAGGCATAGTCAAAATGACATTGGATTAAGGCAGGGGTGAAACGATTTTTTTGTTTTCATGTTGACATTTCTTGTTTGCCTGTACAAGAACTTTAACAAAGGAGGGCTAATAATACATGTCGACACCAAATATAGATTAGAGGTCATATTAAATGTAAACATGTACGAACACTGGGAAGGGATGATAGTCCAAATAAATGGTGGTAATCTATCTAAGAACATAACCATCGGAAACATATATAAACCTCCACGAACTTCTAATGATAACTTAAATGCTTTTATAAATGAATTTACTTCTATAATATCATTAATGGAAAACAACTGTAATAACAGTTTCATTATCGCAGGGGATTTTAATATAAATTTGCTCAAATTAAATGAAAATTATACATATAGTAACTTTTTATCACCATAATATCACACAGCCTTTACCCGCAAATTACTCTTCCAACTAGATTTACTAGAACAAATAGTACTTTAATAGATAATTTCTTTTGTAAACTTAATAAATCTATAGTGGAGAGTACTGCAGGGAATTTAATCAACAAATGTTCTGATCACCAGCCGTATTTTATATTCATCAACGTCTCATTGAAGACTGAACCTCCACCTAAATATGTTAAAATAAATATACTAAATGAAGAGGCAATACATAAAGTTAAACACGAAATTAAATCAAATGAGATATACAATAAGCTAACTAAAATTTGAATGCAGACACAAATTTTAATTATGATATAATTTACGAAGACATTGTACGGGCAATAAATATATGCAAATTAAGCTGGTGAACTATAATAAATTTAAGCATAAATAGATCAAAGTGGATTACACAAGGATTGCTAAAATACATTCAATATCGAGACAAACTCTATAAACAATTAACATTTACACAACCAAATTCGACAAGCTATTAATATTAATCTAAAAACTTATAATACGATATTAAAGAAAAATATTCGTGCAGCCAAACAAGTGCATTTTGAACAAAGATTTAATCGATTTAAATATGATATAAAAAATACCTGGAAAGTTATTAATGAATTTCTTTCAAAAAAATCCTACAAACCGAAGATTACCATTATTTTTTTTATAGAAAATGGTACAAAAATAACTGATAAAAAGGATATTGCAAACAAATTTAATCATTATTTTATAAATATAGGTCAGACCATCGCACAAGGTATTAAATATAAAGGTAAAAAAAACTATAGTTGTTATTTAAACAAAAACGTAAATTCTGTATTTACGTTTCAGAGGGTTGATGAAGAGACTAATAGGAAAACTATTAATAATCTTCCCACAAAAAACAGCTGTGGATTTGATGGCATTTCTTCAAAATTGCTCAAGATAGTTGAGCCTGCAATTATAAAATCATTAAAGCTGTCAATAAACCAAGTTTTAAAATCAGGGATATTCCCAGACAAACTAAACATTGCAAAAGTTATTCCTATATTTAAGAAAGATGTTAACTTTATTTGAAAATTACAGACCAATTTCCCTTCTTCCTACAATTTCTAGTATTAGAGAAATTAAATTGTATTTAATGATATTCATATTTCAATGATATGAAGCATTTATTTAATAATCAGTATGGTTTTAGAGCTAAATATTCAACGGAATTTGCTGCGTTTGAGCTAATAGATAGAATTTTAACTCAAATGGATAATAATGATGAACCAATTAATTTATTTCTTGACCTTTCTAAGGCTTTTGATACTGTTGACCATAACTTACTTAACAAATTAACATACTATGGCCTAAATGGCTCAACTTTGCAGTTATTCAGAAGTTACTTACAAAACAGGAAACAATACACTGAAATTGAACAAATAAATTCAGACATCTTACCTATAACAATCGGCGTCCCACAAGGTTCAATCCTTGGACCACTATTATTTATCATTTACATACATGATTTCTCACAAGCTAGTCAATTATTTAATTTCATCATGTACGCTGATGACACCACATTATCTAGCTCTTTAACATTTCTTAACAACAATACACGCAATAAAAGTACAGAATCCTTAATAAATGAAGAACGTTTTAAAGTTAATGAATGGCTAAACATAAATAAATTATCTTTAAAGAAAAGCAAATAAAAATACATGATTTTTCATATGCCTAATAAACGCACGCAGACTCTTACGCTTAAAATATATAATATAAATATTGAAAGAGCAGATGAATTTAACTTTCTAGGATTGACTTTAGACACGAACCTAAATTGGAAAAAACACACTTGAGAATATTTCAAATAACTGCTCCAAAACAGTTGGCATAATAAACAGATTAAAATATGTATTACCTTTAGATATAAAAGTGTTGTTATATAACACATTAATATTAAATCATATTGTCACAAAGTGGTTTGTATAGAATTTAATCAGGCTTTAGAACAGTGGTTTTGATGGTGCTGCCATCTCTGGTATGTATTGTCACGAAGGTACACGCTGGTGCCCTCTGGCGATTAAGGCGTGTAACGTTTTAACTGCCGACGAGTCAGATTTAATTCATTTCATTTGTAGCGTACACCACTAATTCTACGGTTAGGTATACCAAATTTGGTACCTGTAGAAATTATTTAACATGACTGGTAATATGGTGGCCTGTCAAACTACTTATGTTGTGGTTATAAGAAGATTATATTACGAACTTATAAAAGTTGTTTACAGAAATGTAGGTGTGAAAAACACTAGGGTCACCACTAGCTTATGAATAGAGTGTGTTTTATTAAAATTATGGATTAATTCATGAGAGTTGGAATGTACGATGAATATTGTGGTAAGCGGCTCGATACAGGGAATCCAGTGATATTAATTATGTAAGTAATTCACGTAAGTTAAAGATTGAATAAGCACTTATATAGCCAAACGTTTAGCTCGCAAAATCTATTTTAAACTCGGCGAGTTGAATGGATTGCTTCGATGTGTGAAAGGTTTCGGGAGCTGGTTTTTGAAGCGACTTTAATTTGTATTAAGTGTTGTAATTGGTCAGAATAATTTTCGGCCATCAAGCTATATAAGAGCAGGACGGTCATTCCGAGGCCAGACGAACATTAGAGACGAACATTTGAGCAGAAGAAAGTATTGCACTCTCGTCTCCAGGAATTGGGCTGAAACGTGTGTCCGCCCAACGCCTGTAGTAAATACTTCTACGATTCCAACAGTACTGATTAGTTGTGAGACGCTGCACTTCTCACGCGTTGAAGAAGACTGAGCGATAACCGACTGCTATTCCGTTTTGACGTGATCTTCGAATGCGAGGCCACCACCGTTTCGTCTGCTAGCTGTCATAACACAGACTTCGTGACAGACCTCGACGTCGTGATATCGTTACCGTGTTGTCGCCTGGTGATTCGCGTGGAATCGACATTCGTTCGCCGAACGCCGAACGACTTTCGACTTCGTCCTGACATCTCGCCGAACGCGACTGATGCGAACGTTGACATTCGCACACCACGAGACATTCATTGGTTACAGTTCATAGACTTTACAACGGTGTATACCCGTCTTCAGGTAAGTGACCAGCTGTTTATACTGTCTCCCATGTAAATTCGTATTTGGATACATACTCGTCGAGTACATTGTA
Organism: Escarpia spicata; assembly: GCA_963995525.1. Lineage (NCBI taxonomy): Eukaryota > Metazoa > Annelida > Polychaeta > Sabellida > Siboglinidae > Escarpia > Escarpia spicata. The sequence continues at coordinate 50,410,939 of OZ023216.1, read as the reverse complement.
TGGTGTTATAAATATAATGTCATAGCAGAGTAACGGTTGGCCAACTATCATTGAACCGCATATATTTGTTGTTGATGTATTAAATGGGAATGCCAGGTGGCTTCTCGTACTTACATATCTGATGTCACGTTATGTCTCTCGTTCACTCCGAATCCTAGTGCACCTGAACCTATAACTTGCTATGTCAAATCGGGTACCGCCAATTTATTAATTTATTAATACTTACACTCGATTTTGTGACAACTGGGGGCTCGTGCCGAGATTTTGAGTTGGGCAGTAACTTTTGGTGCACAGGATTCGCTGAACAAGAGCATTACGTTTCCCTATTACCGTATAAAATGTTCGAGATATTAGTTTAGAGGCAAGGCAGTGCCGTGCCAAGCTAAGAAGCTAGGTCCACCTCGAACTTCATCTTTTCAGGAAGGGAACTAAATGCCATAAACTATCAGTTACTTTATCGAGAAGTTATTTACCTAGGGTACGAACCATTACTTAATGGGTTAAATGAAGTAAGGGGTTCACGAGTAACAACGATTGACAGTAAGATAGACTGAATACGATGACGATCGTTATTGCAGCTATTAGTTATCGTTTGTAAAGCATACAGTTTATGTATGCGCTAGCGGTCCCAGAGTTAGTCCAGTAGTTGACTAGTGTACGGTCCCTAGCTGAGGTACGTTGGTTAGAGAAGGTCCCCCGTCGGCCTTATGCAGTGGATATTTCCTTGCAGCCAGCATAGTAGGATAGGTGCATCACTAGGAAGTCTTGTTAGATCCTAGTATTCGGTCCCGTGTTGACCCAGTTTATGCGTGGTTAGAGAAGGTCCCCCGTCGGCCTTATGCAGTGGATATTTCCTTGCAGCCAGCATAATAGGATAGATGCATCACTAGGAAGTCTTGTTAGATCCTAGTATTTGGTCCCGTGTTAACCCAGTTTATGTGCGGTTATAGAAGGTCCCCCGTCGGCCTTATGCAGCGAGTATTTTCGTGCAGCCCGCATAGTGAATTAGTCGGATATCTAGGAGATCCAGAGTGACCCTAGTTATTTGTTGTCAAAGTTTGACTCGACTATTAGAGGTGGATAAGCCCCTCTAGAGTGTGTCCGCTATATTATCTAGATAGGTAGTAATATAAATACACTATGGAATTTCAACAGCTTATGGAGATAGGCGATAAGTTGAAATTGGAAGGAGCTGAGCTCTTAGAGTTTATTCGCCATGAACAGGAGCAACAGCAGGCTAAAGAGAAAGCCGCTATAGAGCGTGAGGAGAGAGCACTTGAGCGTGAGCGCCAGTGTGCTAAGGAAGAGCTTGAGCAACAGCAGGCTAAGGAAAAAGCCGCTATTGAGCGCGAGAAGAGAGCACTTGAGCGCGAAGAGAGAGCGCTTGAGCACCAGCGAGTCAAGGAAGAGATGGATAGTAAGATGAGGTTAGAAGAAATGCTGCATGAAAAAGAGATGGCGACATTACACCTAGAAGCCGAGAAGGTTAAGGCAGAGGGGTTGGACGTATCTAATCGAAGCCTAGATAATTCCCGATTAGGAATGAAGATGCCCAAACTCCCCGAGTTTAGGGAAGCAGACGATAATATCGATGCTTATTTGACTCGTTTTGAGCGCTATGCTGAGAATGCAGGGTGGAAGAGAGAGGACTACGCATTAGGACTGAGCAGTCTTCTAACGGGTCGCGCGTTAGAAGTTGTCACACAATCGAGTGTAAGTATTAATAAATTAATAAATTGGCGGTACCCGATTTGACTAAGCAAGTTATAGGTTCAGGTGCACTAGGATTCGGAGTGAACGAGAGACATAACATGACATCAGATATGTAAGTACGAGAAGCCACCTGGCATTCCCATTTAATACATCAACAACAAATATATGCGGTTCAATGATAGTTGGCCAACCGTTACTCTGCTATGACATTATATTTATAACACCATACAATGTACTCGACGAGAATGTATCCAAATACGAATTTACATGGGAGACAGTATAAACAGCTGGTCACTTACATGAAGACGGGTATACACCGTTGTAAAGTCTATGAACTGTAACCAATGAATGTCTCGTGGTGTGCGAATGTCAACGTTCGCATCAGTCGCGTTCGGCGAGATGTCAGGACGAAGTCGAAAGTCGTTCGGCGTTCGGCGTTCGGCGAACGAATGTCGATTCCACGCGAATCACCAGGCAACAACACGGTAACGATATCACGACGTCGGCGATGTCGAGGTCTGTCACGAAGTCTGTGTTATGACAGCTAGCAGACGAAACGGTGGTGGCCTCGCATTCGAAGATCACGTCAAAACGGAATAGCAGTCGGTTATCGCTCAGTCTTCTTCAACGCGTGAGAAGTGCAGCGTCTCACAACTAATCAGTACTGTTGGAATCGTGGAAATATTTACTACAGGCGTTGGGCGGACACACGTTTCAGCCCAATTCCTGGAGACGAGAGTGCAATACTTTCTTCTGCTCAAATGTTCGTCTCTAATGTTCGTCTGGCCTCGGAAAGACCGTCCTGCCCTTATACAGCTTGATGGCCGAAAATTATTCTGACCAATTACAACACTTAATACAAATTAAAGTCGCTTCAAAAACCAGCTCCCGAAACCTTTCACACATCGAAGCAATCCATTCAACTCGCCGAGTTTAAAATAGATTTTGCGAGCTAAACGTTTGGCTATATAAGTGCTTATTCAATCTTTAACTTACGTGAATTACTTACATAATTAATATCACTGGATTCCCTGTATCGAGCCGCTTACCACAATATTCATCGTACATTCCAACTCTCATGAATTAATCCATAATTTTAATAAAACACACACTCTATTCATAAGCTAGTGGTGACCCTAGTGTTTTTCACACCTACATTTCTGTAAACAACTTTTATAAGTTCATAATATAATCTTATAACCACAACATAAGTAGTTTGACAGGCCACCATATTACCAGTCATGTTAAATAATTTCTACAGGTACCAAATTTGGTATACCTAACCGTAGAATTAGTGGTGTACGCTACAAATGAAATGAATTAAATCTGACTCGTCGGCCGTTAAAACGTTACACGCCTTAATCGCCAGAGGGCACCAGCGTGTACCTTCGTGACAATATATACCAGAGATGGCAGCACCATCAAAACCACTTCTAAAGCCTGATTAAATTCTATACAAACCACTTTGTGACACATTAAGTATTGTATCATGATTTGGGGATACCAAATAAATAGAATTACAAAAATAAAATAAAAAGCCGTGCGAACAATAACCTTAAATAAATACAACTCACACACGGAACCACTTAAAAAAAACGAACTACTAAAAGTAGAAGACATATTAAAGTTACATGAATTAAAAGTTTACTTTAAATACATTCATAAAATGTTACCTCCTTATTTAGTTAACTGGCAAATTATCCCAAGTGTAAATATACATAATTATAATACTCGTGAACAAAATTATATACATACTTTTAGAACTAAGCATGAATTTGCAATGAAATGTCTCAAATACAGCCTACCACATGCAATAAATGACACCCCCGATATAATCAAAGATAAAATATATACTCACAGTTTGCGAAGCTTCTCATTTTATATAAAAACATACTTGTTACACAAATATAATGATATATGCACTCTATCAAATTGCTACACATGTCAACAAAACCAATAAATACAATACATTTGATGCTAGTTTCAGGCAACCAGCACACATACAAACTTATATTCTCAAATAAAACAAGCACTCCCAATAAACATACATGAGATAGACACCTTGTAAAAGGACCATATAAATCATTACCTAAATAGGGTGGCTCCTATGATAGCGACAATTGTGTCTTAATAGGAGTCACCGACCCCGATTGAATAAGCTATATGATTAATGTCTATGGTACATCAATACCATAATAGCTGTACATGCGTTTGTATGTATTTTCCAAGAGTGTGTTGAACATATAATGATATACGTATATGTATGCCTGCATAATGTTTATTGTTGTTTTTACTGCATAAGTGACGTTTAGAAACCAATTAATTGTGTACCTACATGAGGTCAAATAAACGTTATGTTATGTTAACTTGGCATTTGATTTATTAATTCTCTTCTCAGCCACTCAACCAGTAAGTGACTGATCTAAGTCTAACTATAAAAGAAGTTTGTATCGAACAGCCGAGGAAATATCACTTATATATATTAAAAAGAGTAAGGTTCCAATAATTGGCCCTTGTTGATATCTCACGTTACAGTCGCCGGCTTAGATGAAGTACCACCAATGTCCACTGATTGCGGACGTTCATATAAATTTGACTGAAACCAGACTGTCGCAGATTTATGAAGTCCTATAGCTGCAGGATCGTATGGTTACCGTGTCACAAGCCTTTTGAAGGTCAAGAAGCACCATACCTATATAGTTGCCTTTCTCCTGTTCCTGTTTTAGGACGTATGTGAGATGTTCCAAACATGTGTCGGCAGAATAAGAGGATCTAAAACCAGATTGATGCTCATATAGGAGCTGATTTGCTTGGAGGTACTCGTCCAGCTATTGATAGACAATTCTCTCAAATAATTTCGGGATTGCACTGATAATCGAGAACGGCCTGTTCTTACCCGCTTCCAGCTTACTATTTTTTGTTTTGTAAATTGGCATCACCCTTGTTGATTTAATGTCGTCTGGAATTTCGCCGGTTGACAAAGATAACTTTTAAATATGCGTCAATAGAGACGCAGTCAAATAAAATGAAATAACATTTATTTAGACTCCAAATCTCTCTGCAAAACAGATTCATGAGTGTTTATAAACAAAAGCGTCATGTAAAAATATATTACGTAAGTCGTTATAATATTACATTACACGTGCTACATATGCTAACACAATAACAACTACATATTTCAATTATTGTGTAGGCCATATATAACATTAAAATGTACACGTATATATTTAAAAAGAAAATAAATTACGAAAAAGCTTGATTAAAGAGAAAGGTTTTCAGATCTCTCCTAAAAAGTCCAGAATCACGTTGGCTTCTTAGCTCTAGTGAAAGAAAGTTCCAGAGGTGGGATCTGCACATGAAAATGCGCGTCGACCGTACCGTCCCAGGTCAACTCTAAATTAAATGCAAATAAAACAGAATTGATCATTATTGGTACTCCAATGCAGCGGTAATAAACTTGATGTTTTTTTCCCTACACGGATTTTGAATCAGTATATCACGCCAGCAACCTCGGTGCGGAATCTAGGAGTGATCTTTGATAGTAACTTCAATTTCCGACAACACATATCGCAAACGTGTCGTTGATGTTTTATCATATTTGTGATCTTCGCCGTATTCGATGGTATTATGTCATTTTCTGTTGGTAAAACTATTGCAACAGCGCTTGTTTATAATATCGTTTGCAAGGATATCACAAAACTTCAGCGTGTTAAAAATTGTCTAGCAAGAGTAGTTACAGGATCTCTTCGTTTTTCACGCTTTGTACCACTTTTGGAGTCTTTGCATTGGCTTCCTGTACGATATCGTATAATATTTAAGATCTGTACCATTACATACCAGCCACTGTCCAGTAAGCAACCATCCTATTTGCATTCACTGCTTACTCCTGTAAGAAAACCTATCCAGCTTCGACCATCAAGTTCTGACCTATTTTTTGTTCCTAGAGTCAACACTAACATTGGAACTAGGGATTTTTCTGTTGCTGCACCAACTCTATGGAATATGCTTCCTCTTAGTGCTAGATCAGTTGAAAATATTACAAAATTCCGTCGTCGTTTAAAAACTTTACAACCTTGCTTATCCACCATAGCTCTCTAGCGCCTTGACCCATCTGTTGACAACTGGAATACTGCTTATGGATTTGTAGATTGACCAATCCTTTTGTTTTGATACGCCTCTGAGCATGGTTTCCAAGGATTTGGGCACACTAAAAGTTCTTATTATTGTTATATTCTATATGCGACGGCTTGTTTAAAAACCTTACATTAGTATCCATTCATTTTCTCCTAACGAACAATTCAGTGTTGTCCATTTAGTTTCTTGGTATAAACCGAATTTGGCCCTACCGTATTGGCCAATAACAGTACACAACCTGTAGTTAGGTGCAATTATTGAAACAAATTGCTTAGTCTTATACTCATCGACAGTTTTGTTCAGTAGGTTGTAGTATTATATTTATATATGAATGTGTAAATGTTGGATGACTGTATCTCCTCCGAGACGCTGATAGCACCAGGAAGTGTACCGGTACCACTATTAATGTTTCGTCTTTAATGTTTAACCAAATGCAGTGAGTACCAGAGAGTCATATCTTCGATAAACATAAGAACATTATACACGGTTTTGACGACTAATCTAGACGGCTACATGTTCACAGACTGTCAACAAGTAAGTAGTGATGTTGTTTTATCCGCAATACATAAGTTCGTCCGTCTTAAACATATGTCTAAACGAACAATTTGCAAATTCTGCAGATTTTCGGTGAATAAGCAGAATTCTTTCTACAACCTCTCGCCATCAACCGTAACTCTGTTATTACTGACGAAGAGCGGCGATGTGATCATCAAACGAGGCCCTGCTCAGCAGAAGAGAATCAACACGCCAAGACATCCGTGTTGTCGTTCTGGCAATGGTGTCATTGCCCGCAGCAAAGCATTCTCGCGTGACTCCTGCGGCCAGTGGACATGCAACAAATGTGCTGGTGTTTTTTTTATAAACGATGCTTCAGACGAGCTATGCAACAGCGGTGATTTCTTTAATTATCTATGTGATCAAATCTCATTTCACATCCTGCGTTTGCTAACGACGCGGCCAACAACAACATCAGCCACCAACCACCGATCTTCACGCAAGCAACCCTCGGGGTTGAGGGATGTTATCCTGATGGCGACGAGAACCTGTTGCACACTGCTGGTGACCCCACGTACAGTCAACGAGTGAGAGACCCTTGACTTTGAATATTTACATTCATAGGGTCTCAACTTTGTGCATTTGAACTCAAGCAGTCTTCTGCCGAAACTTGACAATTTAAGAGTTCTCCCAGCCAACTCTAAAGTGGCGGTGATCGGCGTCACCGAGTCTTGGTTAGATTCGTCGGTAATGGACTCGGTAATCAAAAGTACTCACTATGCTGTTCTACCGCGCGACAAGAATCGCGAGGGCGGTGGTGTATCCATTTACGTAAGAAGTGACATTGCTTTCAACCCGAGAGGCGATGTATGTACTAATCTAAAAACTGTGTGGGCTAAATAATAATAATAGCTTTAATTTGTTTGTGGCGCTTTACAATACACCATACGTCAAGATCATTACACTAAGATACTAGTACTAAGACGGTCATTTAAACTGAAAAGTGTGCTATACAACAGTAATAAAAATATTAATAAATAAATTAAGTAAAAGGCACCAAAATAATTGGAATATGGTAGTTAGACGTTACCTTAAAATAAGCACAGTACCATAATAACATAACTAATACATTATATGCATAAATTAATAACTAAAAGATAGCAGTATAAAATCGGATACATAAATTAGTAGTTGTAAAATATCACTAATATAAATAAGTTCACTGGATCACAGTCACAACAAGCTACTGTTGTTCTGTATTTACCTAAGACAAAACCTATTTTAATTGGTGTATGCTACCGTCCACCCAAACAGGTGGACTTTTTAATATACTCGAGCCATACTGCTTGGAATGTAATTCAGTCACCAACCAAGAATTCATCATAATGGGTGATTTTAACACATTGATTCAGCTCTAACACTAAACCGTTGCATATATCACGAAACCCTTATGTGCATATGTTTGGTATGACCCAGCTCATTAACATGTCTACAAGGATTACCCGTGCAAATTCAACCATCTTAGATCTCATCGTTGTCTCAGACCCTGTTAAAATAACACAATGTGGTGTATTAGATGTTGGCTTAAGTTACCATCAATTAACATAGAGTGCACGCAAACGTAAGAAACGGCCTGCAAATCAACACAACGGTGTGATATTAATATCGCTCAGAAACCACAGTAAAGACATTTTTGAAGTAAAACTGCAAGAGCTGGACTGGCAGGATGTATTAGCTATTAACTATGTGCTCCATGCTTTTTATCATTTTAAATCTAAGTTGATGTCCATCATTGATAGTATTGCCCCCTTGAAGAATGCCCGTATTAAACAGCGTACACCCCACCCCCCGGATGACAGGGGAGACATTGCATCTCATTCATGGAAGAGATCGGGCGTTTGCCAAATTCCAAAACAACAAAGACCATAGTTGGCATGGCAAATACATTTATCTTTGGAATCAGGTGCAATATAAGAAGAAACAGGCCAAATCAGATTCAATTGCAAACAAGGCTGATGAGTATAAACAAGAAGCAAACAAATTATAGGAAATGCCAAAAACCTCGGAACGTAAAACTAAGCCAGGGAGCATAGGACTTGATATCGGCAGTAACATTTGTTTTGATAAAGTAAAGGTGTTTGAATACTTTCACAATGTTTTCACTAACTTAACCTGAACACTGGTTAACAAACGTCCACCAAGTAATGGGAAATATGGGTGGCAACACGTCCAAGAATATTAAAAAATTAATTATTGGGTGCCACCAGTAATAGTTTCTGTTTTACTGGTCACCGAAAACGAAGTATTAGGGACCCTGAACAACAAGAACTCGAGCAAGGCGACTGATTTAGATCAATTTTCACCCAGATTTATAAAGGATGGCGCTAAGCTCATTGCATATGCAACACAACGGCATCGGAGATCCTTTTCAGAGCGTTGAGACAGCGATTTTGTGGAACGAAATCGACGTGTTAAGATCACTAGATGCTCGTAAGCATACATTACTAGTTCTACTTGACCGCAGCGCTGCGTTCGACATGATCGACCATGACCATCTTGTCGCTTAACTAGACCAAATCGGCGTGCGAGGCAACGCATGTTGTTGACTCGCCTCTTACCTTGCCGACCGAACACAATGCGTCAGCGTTGACGGTCATCTTTCTTGCGACAGCCGACTACGACATGGAGTTCCACAGGGCAGTGTTTTGGGCCCTCTGTTATTTTCTATATACTGTGCTGGTCTATCCGCCGTATTCGCAAAGCACGGTGTTCGCTACCATGTCTACGACGACGACACCCAACTCTACGTCGAAATTATTCTGCGTCCGCCGCTGACTGGATATCCCGATGTGTGGCTGACGTGAAAGCAAGGCTGGCGTCGCGCTACCTGCTCTTGAACAAGGCGATGACAGAGGCGATACTGTTTGGAGAACAAAACAGCCGTGTTCCACAGCCACTGCATCTTCCCATCGACACCTGCGGTAGCAACGTCAGCACTTCCACCAGCAAACGTGACCTAGGAGTACATCTCGACTCCACCATATCGATGGCCGTACTACGTGGTATAGCGTGGATACGATCACATCTCTGCGTATCACTTGTTAGCTTACTTAGTGGCGTGGTGCTAAGAGTTAAAAGCAAAGGCCCAAGAACAGAACCATGGGGAACACCAAATAAAGTCGGCAGTGCAGCTGCAAAGCAGTCCCCAATCTTTATAGTTTGGTATCTATTAATTAGATATGAAGAAAACCAGCTTAGAGCTTAAACCAGATATGCCGCACCACTTTAATAAGCGTCCAATGAGGATGTTGTGATCATTCGTAAGGTAAATGCCGTCACTTTACCATTATTAATGTTCAAATTAATGTCATTATGAACCTTTAAGAGGGCAGTCTCTGTTGAATGAAACTGTCTATATGCTGATTGTGACACATTAGTTAAGACAGGTGATGTGAGACCTTAAACGACTTGCTACAACCTTTTCTAGTATTTTGGAAATAAAGCTGAGGTTAGATCGAAATAGGTATATAATTGTTTAGGTCTTGTTTAGGCAGAGATGACTTCTAAAAAGTGGTGTGACATGGGCGAATTTGGAATAATCAGGAAAACAGCCAGAGCAAAGTGATGCATTTATCTTACTTGTGTGAAGTCCACACTAACATTACTTAAAGTATGACGTGGGAAAGCAGAACGAATAATATTGGTTTTATTCTTAATTGACATATGATCAGGTAGCGATGGAGCAAGCCGTCTATGTAGACTGTTATTGATGCAGTTCCATAACTGTCACGGGTTATCATACTTATTTATGACCATGTTTGTATAATAATCTGATTTAAATTTGGCCATTTGTTTGTTACAGAGGGGACATTGCTTAGAATAGCGCGCCTTGTCTAAAGGCGAGCGCGATTTGCGCCATACACGCTCTAAAAAACGACGACGCCTTTTAGTTAGTATAATTTCAGAAGTCATCCGTGGAGCCGGTGCCCTTTCTGACACACATTTGGATTTTATAGGTGCATGTCTGTTAAGTAACGCATTGAGTACTTGACAGTACTGTTTATATAAGTCAGATAGATGTTCTTATGGATCTATGATAAGGTCGGTTTTAAGGATATCAGCTATAAAAGCTGTAATGTCAATCCTGTGAATGGCTCTGTAAGACACATTGTGTTTCGATTCTAATGGGGTTATAGAAACGTTAACATTAGCAATGACAGTATGGTGGCCTGATAACCCATCTTAAACAGTAGGTGCTTGGTTATTATTACAACTAGAATGGATTATCAAGAGGTCAAGCCAATGGTCATGTATACATGTCAAAAAGGTGACATATTGTTTCAAATCAAATGACGCCAGAATATCATCAAACGTAGTTGTAGTTGTAGAAGGTATATCCAAATGTAGATTAAAATCACCAAGAATATAAAATTATGAATGAATAATTGCCAGATTTTCCAAAAGATCCTGAAAGGCTTCAAAGAAATTTGCCGGATGTCTTGGAGGGCGATAGATACAAACAAAGTATGCGGAGAAAGAAGAATCTGAAATTTCGCCACAGACGTACTCAAAACTGGAGTATTCAGAGTTGGAATGTAATTTAACTTTGAACTGCTGTGATATAAGAAAGCCAACACCACCTCCACGGCCGACTAAACGTGGTCGACTGTGAAAGGTGTAACCAGAAGGGGAAACGTCAGCAATGCATGCAGGTGTATCATGTGATCTGAGTCAGATCTCAATTACAGCAAGAATGTATATTTTCTTTGAAATTAATAAATCACAAAGTGAGGCTGTCTTATCTCGGACAGATCAAATGTTTGTAATGGCCACCCGAATGCATTTTCTAACAGCTGGCCCAGGATTGAGACTTACCTCTCCTGTTAGTAATAACATTATTGCTAATTTCAATGTTGGCGTAGAGCGGGCGGGGGATTGGCAGTAAATTTATATTATAACAAACATGAAGACATGGCAGGCTATGCAAAATTGAAATAAACTGATGTATTCTAGTGTGATTAAAAAAAGCACATTAAAATGATTAGATGTCTATGGTTTGCATAAAACAAAATCTTTATCCCTTACAACAACAGAGCAAGACAAGCATAAAACACCCAATAAGAATAATGGTGACATAATTATGTTAGACTATTATCATATTCAGTAGAAATTAATACAACAAAACCATATCATTATATATCATATTTAGTAAATAGTAGAGAATGTTAAGCCCAGTGCTGAAGCCAAAGTCAAAAACTTAATTATATTTGCATAGTCAGTAGAGTCTCAATTTTAACAATCAAGACTAGTTTGTTTAATTAGAAAATGTTGAACCGGGGCCAACTCCGGTAACTAAATTGAAACTTACAGGCCTATTAAGGGAGGGATAACTATTTATATTTATTAAAATTCACTCAGCCGTAGTTTTAGATAGGCAGAAACTGACTGCAGTTCAATCACTCAATGGCAATGCTTTAGCTCACATACTCAACTGGACCATGATTCCGTTTTATGGTAATAATATAAAAGGCCAATAATAATAATATAAAAGTTCAATAGAAACAAAAACAAAAAGCAGCATGTTTTGTAACTTAATCATTTAACAGTGTGATACTTACAAAGGACAACATTTTGATAAAACTAAACTTTGCCGACCGACGAAAGTGAGCGATAATCATTGATATTGGCTAACGGTTTTATTAAGTTGAATATGACAGGGCCAACACTTGTTAAAATATGCTTATAGTTTAA
>OZ023216.1:50353846-50383846 GCA_963995525.1 Escarpia spicata | reverse complement strand
ATACACGTCGTAAACCAACTGAAAAAGAAGTGCAGATAATATAATATCCCGCTCTGCATCGCTTTCGTCGACGACGAGAAGGCTTTCGACTAGGTGCAAACTCAAGCAATACTGACCTATCTTCAAGAACAGGGAGTAGAAGATGTGTACATCGACCTACTGAAAGACATCTACGCCAACAGCTCGGTGACAGTCCACCTACACAAAAAGAGCAACAAGATCAACATCAAGAGAGGAATACGATTGAGTGACACCACTTCGCTTAAGCTGTTCCCGGCAGCAATCGAAAGCATATTCCGAAGACTGACCTGGGAAACCAGAGGCTTGATGATAGACGGACAATATCTCAGCCATCTTTGCTTCGCCGACGACATACTCATATGCGCTACTACATCGCAAGAACTACAAAACATGCTGCAGGAGCTAGCTGAAGAAAGTGAAAAACAAGGCCTCAAGATGAACATCTCGAAGGCAAAAGTGATGCTACAAAATGACACACCAATATATATGAACACGACGCAGATAGAGAACGTTGAAATCTTCGTCTATCTGGGACAGCGTTACAGTATCAGAGACAAAAACCAAGACAAGAATATTCAAAGAAGGATCACTGCCGGCTGGATAGCATTCGCCAGACACCGCGATATATTCAAGGGTAACTTTGGAACCTGCTTGAAGAGATAAGTCTTCAACTCATGCGTACTTCCAGCGATGACATACGACGCGGAAACATAGGCACTCACCACCCAGGCAAAGAAAAAGCTAGCAACCACACAAACAAAGATGGAAAGAAGTATGTTAAACATCACATATCGGGAGTGATATTATTGAGTGTATAGCATACATAACGTAATTATATATATATATATTAAGCTAGAGGGAGTAATCTAGGGTAGATTAAAAGTAGGCGATTTGCGAGCGATAATTGGGGACGTTAATGTAATCGGAACGTTGTTTACAAAGTAGGTCACTGGCGAAGTTAGCGTAACGTAAACGACAATAGAATAGCGTTATTTGAGATAATCGGTGTAGTTAGATGAGTAATTAAAACCTGAAATAACAATATTTTAAAGTGTATATTAGTACACAGGAAACAGTCTTTGTAAAGACTACCTTGTATCTAAGCCTAACTTGAATACATTGTCATCGACATCGTAACCAGGTAAGGCACGGTGTGTCACTGTGTGTTAACAAATATAACTAACTATAACCTAAACAATCTGGTGTAAATTATACACAGAAAAGTCTTTTCAAAGACTATATAAAAACTATTTTGAACATAAACAAATTCTGATATGGCACCTTGCAAGCGGCAACTCAGGGCAAAACGACACTTAGTTTGCAACGACTGCCAGAGCTGGGTGGATTTTGCGTTGTCTGGCTGTCCAAAATCATGGGCAGAGACCAAAGATGACGGATTCACCTTTCGGTGTATGGGGTGTTTGAGGGTGGAATGTCTGATGAAGGAGGTGTGTAAGTTGACGGATATAGTGAAGGAGATGGAGGTGAGACTGAACATAGAAATAGATGGAGCAGAGAGGGATGACGCGGAGAGAGTTGAGAATTCTACAACACAGAAGGAGCAGAGTTGTGACACGGAGACTGAAGAAAGGAGCCTGAGAGGATGGAAGGTGACCGATGTGAAGGAACAAGACATTGAGAAAACAGAGGGACGGAGGAAAAGTGTTCGGCAGAGGAAAAGAAAACGGGTCAGTGGGGATAGATCAACAGGTAGTCAGACTGTAGAGAACGAGGAGAGACGCGACAGCGATGCAGATGGTGAAGAGGTAGATACCACAGAGGCAGTTGGTAAGACTGTGAGACAGAAGATTGATAGAAAAAGACAGAGTGTTCAGCAAAAAACTGAAAACATGACAGGCGTGAAGGTGACAGGGGAGAAAGTGACCGCAGTGAAGGAGGTAGCCGGGGAAAAGGGAAGGGAGAGGAGAGAAGAAAATGTGATGGGAGGAAAGAAGAAGGGACGAAAGGAAGTGAGAGTAAATGTGCTAGAAGAGAAGATGACAGGAGGAAAGGGGACAAGAGAAAACGCGACAGGAAAGAAGGGAATGGAAGAGAATGTGACAGGACAGAAAACGGCAAGAGGTAAAGACAACAACCAGACATATGCAAACCGGAGGAGCTACTCCGAGGCAGTGATTGAGGGGGCAAGAAGAAAAGAGAGAGTGTTTATGGGCGATTCTATTCTGAAAAAACAGACAAGACTATATGCGAGGGGAAGGACGTTGTTGTATGTCTACCGGGGGCTAGGATAGAGCATGTGACCGAAAGGGTAGAGAAGGTATTGGGGCATGGCAAGGGAGGGTCTATACTAGTACACGTAGGGACAAACAATGCAGACAAGGAGGGAACAACTGGGATAGTTCAGAAGTACAGACATCTAGTGAGGAAGTTAAACAAGACAAGAGTGGAACAAGTTATCCTCTCAGGAATGTTGCCAGTAATGGGAGGAAGGGGGGCAAGATACAGAAACTATAAGAGGATGGCGATCAACACACTAGTTGAGCAGATGTGTGAGGAAGAGGACGTGGGATTCATAGATTTATGGGGGTACTTTGTTGGGAGAGAAGATATGTACATGAGAGATGGCCTCCATCTAAATGGAAAGGGGGCAGCAGTATTCTCAGAGAATCCGGTGCGATCTGTTGACAGTGGGACAGGTTGCATCTATTTAAACTAAATTCGCAGGGGGGACTCGCAGAGAAGCCTGAAACTGGAGTCATAGAAGATAAAGACAGCAACAATAATTCAGCAAAGAACAGTCTGGTAAACTGTTCTGAAGCTGGGTATAAATGTGTTTGTTTAAATGCAAGGAGTATAGTAAACAAAAGAAATGAACTAAACATTATGGTAGACGATATTGACCCTCACATAATAGGTATAACAGAATCATGGGCAACCACCGATACATCAAATGCCGAATTGGGACTGACAGGATATGTAATGTTTAGGAAAGATAGAATAGGAAGAAGGAGAGGTGGAGTTATTTTATATATTAAAGAATCTATCCAGGCTTATGAAATAAAATTAGACAGAGAAGCAGATTGCGAAGAAGCAGTTTGGTGTAACATAGTAAAAGGAAACTCAACGTTAACGGTTGAATTAGTTTATCGAAGTCCAAACATAAGCATAGAAGAGAACGAAAAAACACAAAACGCTATAAGGGAAGTGAGCAAACGGGAATGTGTTATTATGGGGGATTTTAACCATGGGCAAATAAAATGGAAATCTCTACAGAGTATGGGTACTGAGGACCACAAGTTTTTAGTTTTAGTACAAGATAGTTTCCTTTCTCAAAATGTGCTAGAACCAACCAGGGGAGAGAATGTGTTAGACTTAGTTTTGTCCTCACAGAATGAATTTGTTGACAATGTTAAATTATGTGCGCCTCTGGGAAGTAATGATCACAACCAGATACATTTTACCATCAAAGTAAAATCAGAAAGAAATAATAAAAAGCAGTTCAGGAGAAATTTCCACAAAGGAAGATATAAGGAAATAAGGAAATATTTAGAAAAGATAGACTGGAATAACACACTGAAGAATAAGGCAACAACAGAATGCTGGAATATCTTAAAGAATGAAATAGAGTGCATCGTAGATAAATTTGTTCCCTTGAAAAAACAAGGGAAACGGACCAGAAAGAAATACTTATCGAAAGAAGCCAATAGAAAAATTAAGTATAAACAATTGATGTGGAAATCATATAGACGTACTGGAAATGACGAAGACTACAACATTTATAAAGAAGCACTAAACCAAGCTACAGCTAAAATTCGAAATTCAAAGAGAAGCTATGAACGTAAATTAGCTTGTAATATAAAACATGACAGCAAGAGTTTTTTTGCGTATGTTCGAAGCAAACAGAAAGTTCAGGATAAGGTCGGTCCTCTAGAAGATAGTGCTGGAAATATTACATCAGAAGGATTCTTAATGGCAGAAGACATGAATAAGTATTTTAGTTCAGTGTTTACCAGAGAAGACACTAGTTCACTGCCAGTATCAGAGGCTAAGTTCAAGGGGGCAGAATCAGACTATTTAAGACAGTTAATTGTAACCCCAGAAATGGTAGCTAAGAAAATTAGGGCTATGAAGGATAATAAATCACCTGGAGTGGATGGTATTCCACCCAAACTACTATTTGAAATTGTAGAACAAATTAGCATACCGCTTGCAACAGTTTTCAACTTGTCATTACAAGCGGGAGTGGTTCCTTTAGAATGGAAAGAAGCAAACATTATACCGATATTTAAAAAAGGTTCGAGAAACAAGTCAAATAATCATAGACCAGTTAATTTAACATCGGTGATTTGTAAATTATTAGAAAGACTAATTAAAGATCACATGGTGGATTTTCTTGTTAAACAAAACTTGATAAACCCATCTCAACATGGGTTTCTAAAAGCGAGGTTATGCTTAACAAATATGTTATGTTTTTGGAAGATATCACTAAGTGGGTAGATGATGGATCACCAGTAGATATCATCTACTTAGATTTTCAAAAAGCTTCGACAAAGTGCCACATCAAAGATTACTGCTTAAACTAAAGGCCCATGGCATAGGAAATGGTATAATAAACTGGATAGAAAAATGGCTGATTGATAGAAGACAACGGGTAGTTGTTGATGGGGAGGCTTCAAACTGGAAATCAGTTTTGAGTGGGGTTCCACAGGGATCAGTACTGGGACCTATATTATTCTTAATATATATATAAACGTTTTGAACGATGATATAGCTAGCAAGGTGTTGAAATTTGCAGATGATACAAAAGTGTTTAGAAGGCTTAAAAGTGATGGAAATAGACAACATTTACAAGATGATCTTGACAGGTTGATCAAATGGTCTGAAAAGTGGCAAATGTTGTTCAATTTTGGGAAATGTTAATGCCTTCACACAGGACATGGGAACGAATATGTAGAATACACAATGGGGGGAACTGTACTAAGTACTACTGTAAAAGAAAAAGACTTAGGGCTAACAATTAGTGCTGACATGAAGGTTTCAGAGCATTGTGGAATTGCAGCTTCAAAAGGAAATCAAATCCTTGGATTGATTAGGCGAAAAATTGCATATAAAGAAAAAAAACTAATAATACCTCTGTACAAAACAATAGTTAGGCCTCATTTAGAATATCGTATACAAGCGTGGAGGCCATACCGCAAGAAGGACATAGATATGTTAGAAAGAGTACAGAGGAGAGCGACTAAAATGATACCAAAACTGAGGGATCTTAGTTATGAAAAACGCCTAAAAGAATGTGGTTTAACAACACTAGAGACCAGGAGATTGAGACGAGGTCAGATAGAATAGTTTAAAATATTGAATGGTTATGAAAATAGTAATAGAAATATGTTTTTTTCAGTTAAGAAAGATAGAATGACTAGAGGACATGAAGTTACATTAGTAGAGGAGCAGTGTAGATTAGACGTAAGAAAGTTCTCATTTTCACAAAGGACTGTGAACGAATGGAACAGATTATCTGATGATTGTGTGGGTGCTAGTAATGTGAATATGTTTAAAAATAAATTCGACACATACCTCAGAAGGGCTGGATATATGTAGATAAAAGGGTTGGACTCTCGATAAGCCAAATGGCTTCCTTGTCCACCTGCCATCTAGAGTTAATTCTCTGGATGGCAATCTTGTTAAATATTGTTAACTCTTGAGAGAAAAACAAACATTTGGGTAAGGCAAAGATTATAGACGTGATAGAACAAATCAGAAGACAGAAGTGCACCTGGGCGGGGCACATCAGCAGACTACGAGATAACCGATGGACATCGCGTATCACAACCTGGAGACCTTACGGAGGGAAACGATCCAGAAGAAGACCGGACCAGACGGTGGAGAGACGAACTAGACGAGTACTGGAAGGGCACCATCGGGCATATATACACAGTGCATGCATCAATGACCTCAATAATCGACTAAGCCACTGCAATGCTGTACGGAGCATCACACCGTTTACTCCATCGACTTGACGGCCAGAACCGTCTTACGAATTCCGTGAGGTTATCGTCAAGGCATCACGGCAGCACTTATACGCCTGCTCTAGTTGCCCGTGAAGTGGCGCATTCAGTAGAAGTTACTTATGTTTGTATTCTCCGTCCTCCATGACCGGACGCCGGTCTATCTCGCCATACGTTCCGGATCCACTACTAACTGTCCCACTACAAAACCTTAAATGGTACGAGCGACGTTCATTCTCGTGCGTAGGACCTACCGTCTCCGTCTGGAACGCGCTTCCTGAATATGTAACGCTAACCCAGTGCGTGGACGCATCAGATTGTCTCTAACTATCCATGAACTAATCACCACACATAGAAAAATCACTCGACTCACTCGTCAATCGTTATCTCAAACTTTGGCTTGGAATGCCCAAACATTGTGCCACATCGGCAATCATATGTAGCCCAGCTAGTCTAAATATTCCATCAGTATCACATCTCTATTTAATGCAACTCCCAATGTTTATTTATACACTTAGCCATTTATCTACAAATGACACTTTATATTTTACAAACATTCATACGTGTGATAAAGTTTCTCTAGTTAAATATACCAATCTTAAGGATTCTTATTTACTTTGTTTTATTATTATATTTATTCTTTAGTGTATCAGTTGGTTGTTGGAGGCACATATATGTTCTTTGGAATTTAATGTATAAATATACTGATTATTTAGCATTGGCAGATCGTCTAACAAATAATACATTTTATTTGAATGTGCATGCCCTGCTTGTATACCAATTATTTATCAGGCAGTTCTGAAATGTTAAAGAAAAGAGCACTAACATACATTTTCCCTGGCATACGTTATGCTTACACCTCGGAAGAACGACGGGACTGTCTGTTTGAGAAACATTTCAATAAGATGAAAGTTAGCAGACAAAGGTTAAATCATATCATACCTAATCAATGAAATATCAATTGTTTTACAAACTTCTGTAATATATACACAATGCCAGTAACTCGGACGAACATGTAGTGAAACTATTTAATACTATGGGAGTTACGCATTTGGCAACCTTACGTATACTAACGGACAATAAGATTTCATTACAAGTGTAGATTTTAATGCATTATTTTTAAAAAACTATATTATAATATGAATCAACATCGGCTGAGTTGCTAAAATGCTGTCCACGGAAGGGGTTGACCGAGGTTGGTTACCGGACTGGTATGGGTTGGCCGAGGCTGGTCACTGGAATGGAAGGGGTTGTCCGAGGCTGGTAACCGGAATGAAAGGGGTTGGCCGAAGCTGGTCACCGGAATGGAGGGGTTGACTCAGGCTGGTTACCGGAATGGAAGGGTTGACCGAGGCTGGTCACCGGAATGAAAGGGGTTGACCCAGGCTGGTCACCGGAATGGAGGGGTTGACCCAAGCTGGTCACCGGAATGAAAGGGGTTGACCAGTGGCTGTCCACGGAATGGTAGGGGTTGACCAAGGTTGGTCACCGGAATGGAGAAGGTTGACCGAGGCTTGTCAACGGAATGGAAGGGGTTGACCGAGGCTGGTCACCGGAATGGAAGGGGTTGGCCGAGGCTGGTTACCGGAATGGAAGGTACGAGTGACATCACGTATTTTTCGGCAATGTTGTTGAAAAAGTGTGGTCCCATTTGTTTGTCAACTAATGATGGTTCACATCATGAGTGCAACCATTTTGTGTTTGATTACAGAATGTTTCCGATGAGGCGTTCAGCAGACCAAAGTGTAAAGACGGAAGCGTCGAATCGTCCATCGCAGACAGACGCCGTGGAGTCTGGAGTGAAGCAGATCACTGCGACAGATTCCCACTCGGATACAACCACGAATGCAGCTAATTGTGGACCGAAGACCGAAAAGAGTATAGCTGCTACCGAGATACTGAGGCTGGAGACGGGACGTGAGACGGGGGAGGAGTTGTGTCGGAAGATGCGGGAGTTGAATCAGGAGATAGGGCAGGAGATGCCTGGGATGCGGCAAGAGATGCAGCAAGAGATAGGGCAGGCGATGAGACTGGAGATGCGCGAGTTTGGGCAGAAGATCGGAGAAGAAATGGTGCAGGAGATGGGGCAGAAGTTGCACGAGTTGGGACAGGAGGTGGGGCTCGGGATGCGGGAGATGCGTCAAGAGACGAGAGAGATTAAGGATATGTGGCTGAAGATGGGGAGTGAGATTAAGGACAAGCGGCTGGAGATGGCGAGCGAGTTGAGTGAGATGAGGCAGGAGATGGGGAGCGAGATGAAGGACATGCGGCTGGAGATGGCGAGCGAGTTGAGTGAGATGAGGCAGGAGATGGGGAGCGAAATGAAGGACAAGCGGCTGGAGATGGCGAGCGAGTTGTGTGAGATGAGGCAGGAGATGGGGAGCGAGATGAAGGACAAGCGGCTGGAGATGGCGAGCGAGTTGAGTGAAATGAGGCAGGAGATGGGGAGCGAGATGAAGGACATGCGGCTGGAAATGGGAAACGACGTGAATGAGATGGGGCAGAAGATGCTACAGGAGACGGGTGCGCTGCGGCTGGAGGTGATGGGTATGTTTACGGCTGTGCCATCGAATGTGACAAACTTTGGTGCACCTTCTGCGTCATCCAGTAATCTGGCGACTGCTCTGACTGGTTTCCCAATAGTGGAGAGTCTGCTCGAAGTAGCCATTGACTCCTCCGACAAAGGTAAGGTACCGTCTTTGAATGCTTTGTTTGAATTAGTGTTGTTTTTTTGCTATATTGCTAAATACGACTTCTTTACACATATATAGAACAAATGATATATTCCAGAACAACAAACCCATTTATAGGCATCTTTATTTTCAGCAGTATAACTGGTAATGTTAAGTTTGTTATGAATATCAAGTGAAATGTTATTCGTTCTAACGGCCCTCGACATAATAGACTGTTTGATGATCGTAGCGTAGAATTACTGATTTATCGAATATGGCTAAGTTGCCTTGCGTCATGACTGTGAAGATCATAGGCATCGTATCGATCCTGACTCGACATTAATGCCAGGCGGCCCAGAGTGTCTACCCGGCATACCCGGCATTCTACACGGCATCCGAGGGGGCCCACGTACAGTTAAGACTCGAAACCGTAAAGTCGTCGAAAGCAACCCTCGCGTGACTGTCTTCGGATGGACATTCTTTAACCCATGTGTAACTGTAAAGATCATTTCCCTCACTGAATTTTTTATTACTTATTTTTTTTTTCTTATAGCTAATTCCTACCCAGATTTTTCTATTTCAAAAAACATTCATTCAGGCACAGCGCTTTATTGTTATTTTATTTTACCCAGAGGGTATATGTTCGGATCAATGTGTAGGTCTGGGAGCGTAACCATATCCCGCTCTCTTGTATGTTTCATCACCACCACCGCCACCCCTTCTTCCGATGCTAGTCCGATAGACAGGAGCTGAGGTTCCGGCTGAAACTCTCTCATTTGACACAAATTCACCAAAATGCTTTCCGTCACAACGCACTGGTGGCAAGGGCTGCTGCGTACGCCTCTCCAGTTGTGAGTCTTTTTCACTTCACTATCCCATAACCCGTAATAATCGTTGGGGTACAACTGACGACTTTTTAACCAGCTCTCTCTATGTTTCCCAATTCCCCACAGCCCTCTGTAAGTCAGCGAAATTAAGTCCTGTCCACTTTTTGATGTTGTCTTCCTACCTCTTTTTCTGTCTACCTCTTCTTCTCCCCCTCCTTTCACGATACCTTGCAAGATGGTCTTTGCCAGATGATCGTGAGACTGTGAGTAATTGTGAGTAAGAAAAAAATATATATATATACGGGATAGGCAAAATAGCTGCTATGTATACCTTAAGACGGCGAAAGAGACCTTTGGAGCCAGGAACTGGAACAGGCACGGCGTGATGATGGAAACGATAAAGGGTCAGTGGAAGATGGCGAGCCAAGTAACGACAATAATGAGGATCTCCAAGACTCGACAAAAGAGGAGTTCATCGATGAACCGGTGCACCCCGCAGGCTAGGAGAAAGCGATCTTATTTGACCTTGGATCCCGCTTACTGCACCACTTGGTAGCTCTACGCAGGCCTCGTTAGGAGGAGGAGGGTACTTTAACTGACATAACACATGGGTCTGTGTAGAGAGGGGGCATTTTAGTCGGTCCATTCGGTGGTGTCAAGTATGTGTCTCTCTATACCGTTGAAAACCAGTTTCTTCAGTCTTGACTTTAGTCTCTCGACATTGATGTGGTTAATTGGTTGTGTCTGTGTGTGCATGCGGTCTATCACTTAATTTTTCCATTTGAAGATGGTGGTCTGGCAGTGTGCATATGGTTGATTTCAGAGTCGTGTTGCTCTAAGTTCAGTTTTGGGTGGGTAAACCTGTCTATCCGCCTTGCAACGTATTGTGCAGAGAAGAATGTCTGATACTGTATTGTTGTACAGCTCTTTGTGTTCTTCTCACAGTCCTCCCACTTCACCCATGGCTTTCCTCCTATCACTTAATTTCTTATACTCTATTGTTGTACAGTTCTTCTCGCAGTCCGCCCACTTCACCCATGGCTTTCCTCCCATCACTTAATGTCCGATACTCTATTGTTGTACAGCTCTTTGTGTTCTTCTCGCAGTCCGCCCACTTCACCCATGGCTTTCCTCCCATCACTTAATGTCTGATACTCTATTGTTGTACAGCTCTTTGTGTTCTTCTCGCAGTCCTCCCACTTCACTACTGGCTTTCCTCCTCTCACTTAATGTCTGAAACTGTATTGTTGTACAGCTCTTTGTGTTCTTCTCGCAGTCCTCCCACATCACCCATGGCTTTCCTCCTATAATTTAATTTCTGATACTGTATTGTTGTACAGCTCTTTGTGTGCTTCTCACAGTCCTCCCACCTCACCCATGGCTTTCCTCCTATCACTTAATGTATGATACTGTATTGTTGTACAGCTCTTTTTGCTCTTATTGCAGTCCGCCCACTTCACCCATGGCTTTCCTCCTATCACTTAATGTCTGATACTCTATTGTTGTACAGCTCTTTGTGTTCTTCTCACAGTCCTCCCACTTCACCCACGGCTTTCCTCCTATCACTTAATGTCTGATACTCTATTGTTGTACAGCTCTTTGTGTTCTTCTCGCAGTCCGCCCACTTCACCCATGGCTTTCCTCCTATCACTTAATGTCTGATACTTTATTGTTGTACAGCTCTTTGTGTTCTTCTCGCATTCCGCCCACTTCACCCATGGCTTTCCTCCTATCACTTAATGTCTGATACTGTATTGTTGTACAGCTCTTTGTGTTCTTCTCACAGTCCTCCCACTTCACCCATGGCTTTCCTCCTATCACTTAATGTCTGATACTGTATTGTTGTACAGCTCTTTGTGTTCTTCTCAAAGTCCTCCCACTTCACCCATGGCTTTCCTCTTATCTCTTAATGTCTGATACTGTATTGTTGTACAGCTCGTTTTGTTCTTCTCGCAGTCCTCCCACTTCACCCATGGCTTTCCTCCTATCACTTAATGTCTGATACTGTATTGTTGTACAGCTCGTTTTGTTCTTCTCGCAGTCCTCCCACTTCACTCATGGCTTTCCTCTTATCACTTAATGTCTGATACTGTATTGTTGTGCAGCTCGTTTTGTTCTTCTCGCAGTCCTCCCACTTCACCCATGGCTTTCCTCTTATCACTTAATGTCTGATACTGTATTGTTGTACAGCTCTTTGTGTTCTTCTCGCAGTCCTCCCACCTCACCCATGGCTTTCCTCCTATCACTTAATGTCTGATACTGTATTGTTGTACAGCTCTTTGTGTTCTTCTCACAGTCCTCCCACTTCACCCATGGCTTTCCTCCTATCACTTAATGTCTGATACTGTATTGTTGTACAGCTCTTTGTGTTCTTCTCGCAGTCCTCCCACTTCACCCATGGCTTTCCTCCTATCACTTAATGTCTGATACTGTATTGTTGTACAGCTCTTTGTGTTCTTCTCACAGTCCTCCCACTTCACCCATGGCTTTCCTCCTATCACTTAATGTCTGATACTGTATTGTTGTACAGCTCTTTGTGTTTTTCTCGCAGTCCTTCCACATAACCCATGGCTGTCCTCTTCTCCATCCTTTATGTTTTCTGCCACCTCTGCTTGCTTCCTTAGTGTGCCTGCATCCGTTCTTAGCAAGTGAGCTGCCTTCATCACCCGGATACATACAATCTTCACATCGGGCTGCATTGCATCACTATCTCATTCGTTATGTCACTCTTTCTTGTCCTGTCCACCTTGTTATTGTGATTGTCCAGTGCCATATGTTTCCCAAAACTTCCGTTGTTATTGTGTCGTTATTATTGTTGTTGCTGCTTCTGCTGTTGCTGCTGATGTTGTTGTTGTTGCTGCTGCTGCTGTTGTTGGTGTTGTTGTTGTTGTTGTTCTGACAGCGGCACTATTACCAGACGAAACAGCTGTGCCAATGCAACATCCTCTTTCAGGAATTTCTACCTCAGCTTCTTCAAAATGTGTTTGTCCTGTGTGACGCTCTCCGCCTCATCAAATAATTTTCTACTGCTTGTATCCGACGTTGCACCCCTACGTCTGGTTACTCATCTCCCGTAACTGTTCCTCCAACGTACACACAACCACCAACATGCTGATATCCTTCCCACCCAACCTGGGGTAGAGCTCCAGTGTCTAAAGGGAGTCAGTCAGTTCCTATGCTGGATTTAGCGGGTGTAATTGTATGTAACAGGTAGTCTGCTGTGTTGAACGTGGGAAAATGGGACATCGTTGAACATCAAAGCTTATTGCAATTAACTCAACCCGACTCGGCTGTATTGTCAAGAAGCTTGTTTTGAAATTTGATATTTTGTTAACTATTTCAGCATGCAATTGTTATTACGGGGTTACTAAACTCAATTTGGCGGCAGCATACCTTAAACATAACTAATGTAGTCTTAAGAACATTATATTAATTAAGAAATTAAAAACTAGGGACGCGTTGCTTCTTTTTAAATCGACTTGTAGTTCTTATTTATTTTGCTTTCTGCTATGATGGTTAGATCGTCTGCATATATCATGATCTGAGAACTGCAATACCGGGCTGATCTTCCGTGTGATCAAATCCACCACACTGATAAACAGAAAAGGGAATACGGCATTTACTTGCCTTCAATCGATATTAAATGAAAAACCCACAAATATCCCAGATCCAACCATAACTCTTTATGGTGTTCTCTCTACATTGCTTCCAACATCCTCACTTCTGTTTCTGGCACACACATCAATGCCGATGTACTTGTAATAACATAACTCTTCATGGTGTTCTCTCTACATTGCTTCCAGCATCCTCACTTCTGTTTCTCGCACTCACATCTATGCCGATGTGCCTATAACAACCTTTTTGCCGAATGAGCATATGACAGTATGAGTTCCGCCGTCTACTCTTAGTTGACTCGAATGCATTATACTTCATTAATAAAGGGTACTGTCTTGTAACCGTGAAAGGCACAACTTCTGCGAACCAACTGAAAGACTCCCAACCGTCAAAGAGTATGTTAATGGTGACGTCACTGCAGCTCGGTGAAGCTGGAGACGAGACGGGCGAGGGAAGCAAGCAGTGGGGACGCTCCTTGAAAGCGTTCTGTGAAACAACCACGTTCCACGGTCTGCGAAACGTCGTAGAGCCGACAAATAATAGCGCTCGCAGGTAGGTAATGGTGTTCATGTAATCAGTCTCACTTAACACGGATACATGTTAATAAGGTTTTTCACGAGAATAACAGGTAAATTGGAAAATTTCACAATCTTGTCTAAGGGACTGATTTTATTACCGGCAGCATATGAAGACAGGATCCGGGGCAGTGACGTCTCCATTCGTTCTGACAGTACCTACGGTTTGTGCATGTGGACACCCATTGTCCTGGAAGAGTTTGTTGTTATTGGACCATGGTGGCATTGGGAGATGACAATAAACCATTTGTAGTCCAACATTTCCGATGATGACGATTTAGCATTTCTCATATATTGCGGGACTTGCGTGGTCGTCCACAATGGGGGCAGGTATGGAAAACTGATGGCTCAGTCGCTGCGGACGTGAAGAAGTGGTTGAAGAGAACTAGGGCAATCACGCATCCCTGCTTGACGCCGTTGGAGATTGGGATCGGGAAAGAGACATCTCCATTCGAGAGGACGGAGCCAGTCTTTTGTTTCTTGGTTTTGACTCAGAGTGGTCTTGCTTTTTTTCGTTTCGTTCTGTCAGTACTTATGATTTGTGCATGTGGACAACCTATGTCCTGGAGGAGTTTGTTGTTATTGGACCATGGTGTCATGGGGAAATGACAATAACCCCTTTGTAGTCCAACATTTCCGATGATGACGATTTTGCATTTCTCATGTATTGCGGGACTTGCGTGGTCGTCCACAATGGGGGCAGGGGTGGAAAACTGATGGCTCAGTCGCTGCGGACGTGAAGAAGTGCTTGACGCCGTTGGAGAATGGGGTCGAGGCAGAGACATCTCCATTCGACAAGACGAAGCCAGTCATGTCGTCGTGAAATGAGAGATAGGATATACAACCTCCGAAAAGAATGCTCTCAGAAATCACAAAATAGTTATTCACGTAATTATATTTATGGTTATGCGACGTACAGTTCGAATGGTAAAATAAAACATATTATCCACGCAACCAAGTGTCAACATTTTAAGGAGACCGGTCTGTCTAACGTGGCCCCTTTGGCATATTTGCGTATGTATGCTGCTGTTATGTGTGTGTGTGTGTGTGTGTGTGTGTGTGTGTGTGTGTGTGTGTGTGTGTGTGTGTGTGTGTGTGTGTGTGTGTGTGTGTGTGTGTGTGTGTGTGTGTGTGTGTGTGTGTGTGTGTGTGTGTGTGTGTGTGTGTGTGTGTGTGTGTGTGTGTGTGTGTGTGTGTGTGTGTGTGTGTGTGTGTGTGTGTGTGTGTGTGTGTGTGTGTGTGTGTGTGTGTGTGTGTGTGTGTGTGTGTGTGTGTGTGTGTGTGTGTATAAAACAATAATGCCACGCCATTCGTGGGATATATATATATATATATATACATATATAACAATAATGCCACGCCATTCGTGGGATTAATCAGAGAGATTTCTGCGTTTCTTAAAACCTTATCAGCTACGTTCTTTAATTGCAGGATTATCTGGACTGCAGTCGTGCTAATCACCACGCTGACATACGTCTACCAATGTCAAAACCAAGTACGACTTTACTTGAACTGGCCTGTCAGATGGAAGATGACGATGTCACGAGAAGAGCCTGTCGTCTTTCCCGCCGTCACCATTTGCAACCAAAACGCATTCAGGTGTCGTACATCGTTGAAGACATGTCGTCGCCGAGTAAAACTTAAACTAAACGCAGTGATATATTTGTTTCATTACACTAATGCCATGAAAATACCCATGACATTTTGGTACGTAGTGTTTGTGGATCAATATTGTCAACATTGAGAACCATTGGTTTCTGCGTTTTTAGCCGATAGCCATTCTTGTTTGTAGTGTCGCAGTGTGTTGCCATGATATTTGCGTGTTTTTGTTTTGCATCTGCTATCCGTCGGAGAGCGTTGCGCAACAACCGCTGACACGCACCGCTGCTTGTCACACCCCGCACAGTCAATAAATCCTACGAAAATCACACATAAAGATAGAAGTGCATTGAGTAATATATTTTCTAGATTATGTATAATTATCTGGTGTAAATTACAAATCTGCAATGTTAGAATCGAATCAAGTTGATGTAATTGCGATGATATTTGGATCTTCTTCAGATTTTGTTATTAACTCGTCTTTGGTTTGTTGGGTTTGACTCTGAGTGGTCTTGCTCTTTTTCGTTTCGTTCTGACAGTACTTATGATTTGTGCATGTGAACATCCTATGTCCTGGTCGAGTTTGTTGTTGTTGGACCATGGTGATATAGGGAGATGGCAATAACCCCTTTGTAGTCCAACATTTCTGATGAAGACGATTTTGCAATTCTTATATATATTGCGGGACTTGCGTGGTCGTCCACAATGGGGGCAGGGGTGGAAAACTGATGGCTCAGTCGCTGCGGACGTGAAGAAGTGGTTGAAGAGAACTAGGGCAATCACGCATTCCTGTTTGATGCCGTTGCAGATTTGGATCGGGCAGAGACGTCTCCATTCGAGAGGATAAAGCCAGTCATGTCGTTGTGAAATAGGCGGATGATTTTCACGGATTTTCTTGGGCAGCCATGCTTTGCCAGGATGATCCGGAAGGCCTGTTGTTAGGTTTATGAGCATAGTGTACAGTTTCATGTTTTGCTCAATGCGTTTTATTCACAACTCAAACAGGCAGGTTTTCATCGGAGATGCTGTTAAACAGGCGATGCAGAAAGACGCGAGCCAAGATCTTCACGCCGATTGAGAGAAGAGTAATGCCACAGTAGTTTCCGCAGTCGGCATTACTGCCCTTATTTTTTAAAGAGCGAAACATATGTGGCGTCATTGAAGCCTGTCGGCATCTCCTCTTCCCAGATGCTGATCATAACGTCGTGGAAGGCGTCATGCGCCATTGGTCCGACTGTTTTGAAGATCTCTGCAGGAATCCCGTCCATGCTTGGGGTTTTGCCTTAGTTTGTGCGGCTTGTAGCTTTCTTGATCTCGTTTAAGGTGGGAGGCAGGTTAAGGTCATCTATGGTGGGTTTCTGCTGGATCTGTTTGTAAGACTGCTGAAGTGTTCTCTCCACCGGTCATTGAAATTGTTCTTTTCCTTCAGTAGGGTGGCGATGAGAGGTGATAAAATCAGGAGTTGTTGGTTGCCGTTTCAGAGGGAGATAGGAATTGGGTGTAGACTATGTCGCGGTTCTCAACTTAATTGTTTTGACGAGATAGGCAGAACGCCAATATGCCTGGCGGCCCGTCGTGGTCATGTCAACATAGCCAGGGCGCTGATTGCATACGGTGCTGAATGTCGTCTATATAACAACGACGGCTGCACAGCGCTAGCCTTGGAGGGCAGGTACGTGCATAACACTGTGGGTTTCGTCCTTGATTTTGAAGGTGTCGTGGTTGAGTGTGCAGGCAGTCCGTCGCTAGAGCAAACTAGCGTTGATGCCACTGACAAGTGTTCTGAATGCAGTGAGATGACAACAAATGGACGGAAGCATTATACTCTTTTCACTAGCACAACTAAGCACCAGGTAAACATTCAAAACAGTGAGTCTTCGGGACCGAGTGCTGACAGTGGGTATGATGTGTCGGCCATATATGAGACGTCAGTGAGTGTAATGTTGAGCATGTCTATTCGTTGTGCTTACCACCTTTCAGTGGCGTCTGTAGCCACATATTCCTCAGCCCCACGGTGTGTCAGTTATCAGACCGGTGCAAGCCAGGCTTGCGATCTAGCAAAACAAGTTGGGCGAGAGTCGCATGTTGAGTGTGATGGACATAAGCTTCCGGGAGAATGAGGAGAGAGAGGTGTTGCACGCACGACACACATCTTATGTAGGCAGCGCAGTTCCATAAACTCACTTCTGCCTGCCATACCACACACAGGCAATGAACCATATAGAGCTGCTTTATGAATACGCTCGAACCTGTGGAGAGTCTACCGTCACCCACACATCATAATATTACGTCGCAGTATGGTATATATATATATATTTACATTTACATTACGTAATGTTGTGCCCGTTGGAACGTTATATTTGTTCAAAAACACAAACGCTTGACACACTTGTAATAATTGATGGTAGGAATTGTACGAATTAAACTCCATGTTGAGCTCCAGCCCAGGAGATAGTTAAATAAATATTAAGAGTCCACTGAGACACACATATATTATAATAGATCAACTGAGTCCACTATGTCACACGAAGAGAAGCTTCAAATTGAAGAGAACAATTAGGTGCGGATAGTAATTGCTACAAAAAGGAGGATGGTGGAATTGTGATACCAAATCGATGTTATAATAGACACACACGCAATGGACAGATTCACTCAGAGTAAACAAGTTGGATGTGGCACTGAGAAAAGAACGGTGAAAAGACTCGGTGATGTGACATCAAAGATAAAGCGAACATGGAGAATAAAATTCGGGATTAAATAGGAGATGAACATATTTTATTGATATTGGTTGAGATCAGCACGCCACGCAGACATTAATGGAAAACAAGAAAGATAGACACTCAATACATCAGCTATTCACAAAACATGATAGAGTACGTCGACAATTAGTGCAACTCGTTGTCATTTTAGTGTTGTCATAACTTGCGTATTTAAAAGAAGTACATACGTTGTTTGTGTGGTCAATCATCATACCATATGGTATTTTTCGTACCAAAATGATAGTTATAAGTGATTCTCACTCGCTGAACCCTTGTTTCAGACTAGTGGCTGCGGTAGAAAACGGCTCCTATCATTGGTTGGAAGACATGTACAATCGGACAGACATATCCACGTTCAACTACACGAAGTGGGGCGCCGGCAACCTATCAATGAGTGATGTCTATCTTCAGCATGCACACCTCAAGGAAGTCATGATAGCGTCGTATGTTTTTTTTTTTGGTTCGTTGATGTTGTTGGTATATTAAGTACACTGATAGTAATACTTTCAGCATTGCGTCAGTTGCAATAATGTGATGTGATGCAATAAATAATAAAATGACTTCTTCGGTGCGCATATTTCCGGAAACCCGAGCTCAATGGCGCAGCAAAACCAAATGTATTGTCGTGATCGATGTGCAACCCGTCGTAACATTGACATGCTACGAAGCTAAGCAGCTAAAATCCTTAAATGTATTAAAATATAATGTTATTAACTGGATGACAGGTTACATTAATCAACATCACCACATTGTACATGTGAAGATAATAACTATAATTATGATAGTTTAGTCTTTATTTCTCGATCACCTCCGTTTCTGTAGCAAGTAGTTTTTTACGAAGTGGGCCTACGCTCAACCCCCTCCTTTCTCATCCGGGCTTTGGACCGGCCACGGCGGAGTTAGCCGATCACCTCCACATGTGTAAACATATTATTGTACCTGTGAAGATATAGTAATAACTATATTATGATAGATGTGTCTTTACTTCCCGATCACCTCCAAATGTGTAAACATTATTACTGTTCCGTTAGTTGTCGGTGGAAGGGGAAGCCGTGCAGTCACGAAGACTTCCAGTTGACCGTAACTGATGCTGGAGTGTGTTATACGTTCAACGCCAAGATCAACGCCAACTCTACGATCAAAGCAACTGGTAAATATTATGTTCTGAGTAAGGAAGCAGAGGCACTCTGCCATACGCCATATTTAAATTGAACGGGCAGTGCCATCTGTTGCTCTGGTTTGATATTGCAACAATGTGTTTTGGGTGACAATCCCCGTTTCAGTGGCAACAATCAACATACAAAAAACTTCCACAAGTGTGTTTTTCATGCAGCAGGTGAAGTGATATGACATTGTAGTGCATGTGAACAGTAACCATAGCCACATAAATATCAGAACATAAAGCATAATAACGCTATTTCACGGCAACGTCTGGCGCTACCCGAGTGGATTGATTTCTTATTCAAATGCGTTGGTTCAACTATTTGGGTGGATAATGGACTCATTCTGGATGGCAATGCACTATGCTCGGCAGTGTTGACATTGCAGCTAATCCGAACGTGGTTTAGGATGGCTTACATCTACGTCCCCAGGAGGACACGTGATATACAGTTTGTGAAAGTCACTCCATGAGGCCTGTAACCGTTTATACGAACAATCAAATTACCATTTTTGCTAAATTACTTAAACCGCCCTCGACTGATCAGTGGATTTTTAATTACGTTGCTTGGAACAATAGGTCAAATGCCGGGATACACTGATACATTTCGTTCGACTAGATCCGACCAGACCCGACCGGACCAAACCTATATTATATACACTACACCGACTGGCACCGACTGAGTCATACTGGAAGCCGGCGTGACGTCATAAACTTGAAAACTTTCGAATACGTCGCCTAGTCGGTGTCAGTGTAATGTGTTCGAAAGTTTTACTGTTTACGTGATTTAGACAACAGTCGGTATAGTGTATGCACTGCAATCTGGGTGAGTTTGGTTTGGTCTGGTCTGGTCGGGTCGGGTCATAAAATAGGTGTAACGTCGCGAACAACCGTTTAAAACTACGTAATTTTCGTCAAATGCACGCGGCCCCTTGAAAGGTATCACAGCTGCTGTGGTACAAGAACTATGTGTTTACAAATATACAAATGGTTACTATCAATTCAAAACTAAAAACAGTCAATGTGTCCTTATATACCTGGAACAGTATATTATGTGATTAGCTTACTCGCGCGACACCGCCGGATAACAGCCACTCTTTGCATGCGGTATCTTAGAGCTGCTATTCTGCGCTATCGCTCAAAGGTAACCACGCCGTGCTTTACTCGCTGGCTACATTTCAATCGAATTAACCAAGAAGATACTAACACAAGTGTAAAGTATGATGGCCGAGAAGGGCCACGGCCTTTTTATATGGCAATCTGCACCGCCATGGGGCGATGACGCGATGCGCGAAGCGATGGGCGATGCGATGCACGATGCGATGGGCGATGCGATGGACGATGTGATGGGCGATGCGATCCGTGCTGCGATGGGCGATGCGATGAGCGATGCGCGATGCGATGGGCGATGCGATGGATGATGCGCGATGCGATGCGCAATACGATGGACGATGCGCGATGCGATGGCCGAAGCGATGCGCGATGCGAAGCGCGATGCATTGCGCGATGCGATGTGCGATGCGATGGTATAAATTATAAAGATTCCGTAATGAGCATGCGTACGCCGAAAACGAGACTTAGGCAACCATTTGTATTTGATTAAATACATTTGTTTTTTTGATCAATGCATGTGACGATGGCTGATGACACTGACTGTACGTATACGGTTACACATCTAGTTATTGTACACAAAATATTATGCGTTTGTACTTCTACTAAATATTATTACGGACGTCTACTGGGATTTAATTTAGCCAAACAAAAATGGGTGCCAGGTAGGCAACTAGACTAGGGGCCAAAGTAGGTTACTTTATAACATGAAATATGTACCTATGCAACGGTTCCCAACTGTATTTGTTAAATTGTTTCCATCTGGATATCCATGGTCGCAAATATAAACACTATTTTGTGTTTATGTTGTATCTCCAGACATGATGAACCAGGGAAGGTTTAGGCATTTCTTAAACCAACAGTTTTTAAGCATATTAGTTTGTACTTATTAAATAATGACACAATATCTGTTCCGAATCCAAAACATGTTATTTAGGCAGTAGTTAACTTGTCGCAGGTCTACTAGAAGGTACACGTTGCGTCTACAATTCGCTTCAATTAGGGATCATCTCAGAAAGTCGATGTCTGATATCAGGCGAAATTACTTTCATCTTGCCTCAGCCCCCTCACCCTCTCCTCAGACGAAATGTTGTAAACATTAATGTGATGATAGTAGTATAATTAGCAGTGTCGGTCAGAAGCGTAAACATCGATGTCCGACGCCAGATGAAACGGCCTCATACCCCCTCCCCAATCGAAAATAATTTCGTTTCATATCGGACAACGACGTTCTGAGATGATCCCTTAGCAAAAATAGAAAACTACACTCAATGAACAACGATTCTATACCTCGTTTGTGCATTTTGTATTTTTGTATGTAGATTTTGTATAATAATTAGAGACAATGCTATTTTACTTTAACATTTAGATATTTTATCGTAAACTAAAGACACTAAATATTAGTAGGGTCTAACTGATTATATTTACTTTTAATTTAATTTATTTATATAAGACATAATTAACATGATATGTTAACCTATGAAAATATATAATGTCATTAATGAATATATATTCAAGAAATGTACACTTCAAAGCCCACGGTTAATGTTCAATTGAAAGATGCCATCAACATCCGTGTTTTTCATGTGTGGAGGTACTAAATTATCGTTCATATTTTCGATAAAGGATATTCAGATGAAACCATTCAAAAATGAAATGGGGAGTGGTAGAAGAGGTACACACCTCATGCTATGAAGTAATTCTTTTTTGGTCTCCGGTTTTGGTGCGAGAACCTAGATTACATTCTATAAAGTGATTTCCCGCATGCCCCGGTTTATCTTAGTCTAAATTCAATCGCACTAGGCTTCTATCATAATATTTAGAAGTACGAACACACAATCCTGTATGCAAAATAAACAGAAGTGTAACCGTAGACGTACACTCAGAGTCATCAACCATGGACACATGCGTGGAACATAAAAGGCACCCAGTGTTGCCTAAGGTCACGAATTTATTCAAGCCCAGACCAAAAATCCAAACCCAAAACATGTCGTCGGAACATGATGGTGGATTGAGGCTCTCCAAAACCTCGATTTGCACTTCCTCTCTTGAGTTTCGCCAAAACATCCACCTTGAGGATCTCCAAAATCACAATTTGCACCCCTACCTAGGCTCGCCAAAATATCTCAATTTTTCAGGCTCTTCAAAAACCTCGATTTGCACCCCCACCTCAGAGGCTCACCAAAACATCCACATTGAGGCTCTCCACAAACATTAACTATTTTGAACTCCTCTGATCTCCCTATCTGTCAGGGATGAAACTGGCCTGGATTCCGATGCTCAATTTCTGATCTTTTTTATGTTCTCTCACTGATCCTGCACTGCTCTCTCAACCAATCGTCTCCATTCATCTCTATCGTTCGTTCTCGTTCTCCACCCTTCTCACAATCCTTCAAAATCTCTCTTTGCCCAGTCCTCCCATCGCAGTCTATGTCTTCCTCGTCTCCTTTTCCCCTCCACTCTCCGTGTATCTGTTCTCTTTGCCATCCGTTCTTCTCCCATTCTCTCTACATGTCCTGCCCATCATCGTTAACTCATGCTTACGCTTGTTTACAAACAATTGTGTCCATTAGTCACATCAATGACACAATTAACCGCAGACGGTACTACGACCATATGATGTCAATAAGTAGCATCATTCTAGTCCACTGCCTGCTATAATTTTGGGAAGTGGTGCCGTTTTAATTATAAGTCTAGCTCCTGGCCCACGGAATACCCTCTGACGCATCGTCTTTGACACGACAAGAGATACAATTAGCCGCAAGTGATACTTAACCACTTTAGTCCGTCGGCACTTCCACATGTAATTGACAATTTTGTAACATACTCGTTTGTGCTGAATTATATAGAAAACGATATTGCTCTCAAGTCTCAATAAATGTAGCTGTGTTACAGTCGTACTACGATGTATCGGAATGGGACGAGGAAAGGCGAATGTGTTTTTGGAGGACGATCGTTCAGATGGGACCACCTTGATGATATGTTGCAAGACAACAGTGTGGTCTATGGAAGTTCCCATATAAACCCGGTGTATACGCCTCAACAATAAAATATTGAATGAGTATCGGTTTAGATTACTTAGTAATTAAATTGTTACATAAGTGTGTACGGTATTAGTTGTATGTATAGTGATAGCAATCAGCATCACACGTTTTTATTTCGTAAACACATTGTATCATACGTCAGTTGTATCTATATATATATATATATATATATATATATATATATATATATATATATTGTTGTACACCAAAAAACAAAGATATAGTGTGTCATTCATATGGTTTTGCGTTAATGTGCTAAATCATTAAAACGATCAATTATACTTCACTCTCAGGTGAGGTTAGCACATGATACTAAACAGAAAACATTATATGTTATATATATATATATATATATATATTGTTTCAAAGGTGTACGGGTATATAGAAGATCATAACGAATTTATTTAATACTGACTCGCTACTCATATTTATCACATATTCAAATATATTTAAAATCTACTTCATTTACGAACTTTCCTTTTACTTCTTGTGTTACACAAATATCATTATTAATTATTTCCAGTAGCCGTGAGCATGTACAACATAAACCTTAGTACTTATTTAAATTAGAAAGTACCTGCATTGCTGTTGCAACCCTAACGTAGTCAATTACATGTCTGCGCCTTAAGCCAAATCTTTGCAGGTGTTTTAACGTCTGCACGCTGCACAACATTAAGTGGTTTACAACTCGCATTAAGCCCGCTTGCTATTAAGTAATTGTGCTTATTGAATGCATTATTTCTTTTAGTATAACTCTCTCTCTCTCTCTCCCTCTCTCCCTGTCTCCCTCTCTCTCCCTCCCTCTCTCTCCCTCCCTCCCTCTCTATCTATATTTCTCTCTCTCTCTTTCTCTCTCTCTCTCTGTCTCTCTCCCGCTCTTACCTCTCTCCCGCTCTCCCTCTCTCCCTCTCTCCCCTCTCCCTTTCTCCCTCTCTCCCTCTCTCCCTCTCTCCCTCTCTCCCTCGCACCCTCTCTCCTTCCCCCTCTTCCTCTCCCTCTCCTTCTCCCTCTCTCTCCCTCTCTCCATCGCACCCTCTCTCCCTCTCACTCTCCCTCTCCCTCTCCCTCTCCCTCTCCCTCTCCCTATCC
This sequence comes from Escarpia spicata, assembly GCA_963995525.1. NCBI lineage: Eukaryota > Metazoa > Annelida > Polychaeta > Sabellida > Siboglinidae > Escarpia > Escarpia spicata. The sequence continues at coordinate 50,359,410 of OZ023216.1, read as the reverse complement.
CTCTCCCTCTCCCTCTCCCTCTCCCTCTCCCTCTCCCTCTCCCTCTCCCTCTCCCTCTCCCTCTCCCTCTCCTCTCCCTCTCCCTCTCCCTCTCCCTCTCTCCCTCTCTCTCCCTCTCTCTCCCTCTCTCCCTCTCTCCCTCTCTCCCTCTCTCCCTCCGAGGTGGTCCCTTTCTCTCTCTCCCCCTCTCCCCCTCTCCCCCTCTCCCCCTCTCCCCGTCTCTCCCTCTCTCCCTCTCTCCCTCTCTCCCTCTCTCCCTCTCTCCCTCTCTCCCTCTCTCCCTATCTCCCTTCCTCCTTCCCTCCACCCCACCCTCCCTCCCTTCCTACCGCCCTACCGTCCTAATATGGTGTGCGTGTGCGTGTGCGTGTGCGTGTGCGTGTGCGTGTGCGTGTGCGTGTGCGTGTGCGTGTGCGTGTGCGTGTGCGTGTGCGTGTGCGTGTGTGTGTGTGTACGTATGAATTTATTGGGTTAGTAAACATTAATGCGTTCAATGCGCATGGTTAGCTAATCAATACGTTTTCAGCATTCAGGACGCATTTACTCAATAACATACCGTCATTATCTTTACAAAGACCGAATGGATGTGCAGCAGTTATCTAAACAATTGAGTAGTAGGGGCCTAAGCGACAAATATAATTTGAAAGAGTATCCTCTATCATCCTCGCAAGCCAGGTCGACGACAATGTACACTACCCCTGGCAGATATCCTACGCAATGTATGGAGGTCAGCTGATTCAAATTAGTAATTAGCTTCGACGCAACTCTACCACCCGTTAGAACAGTGCAGACACCCGCCAACCCGCATCACAATTTTAAGACGAAGCCAGTGACTTCACGGAATCACAACATTCTCACGACGGGCTGAGCGGTATTGTATTCAAATAATTACTTCGACTTCCCCAATATTACTCATAACATTAGCAAACTCATGTATCTGAAATGAAAATCACCGGAATTTGCCGGCCAGTGATATCATTGACTTAGCTTATATTCCAAGTTTCGCAAGACGATCTGCCTACTGAGACTGATGTAATCAGCAGCGCCCCCTGGCGCGCGAGGATGTCATCTATGAACATATTATGCTTTTTACTAAGATTATTATATTATTACCATATTATATTTATAAAGAACACACCTAATGAATATACCATTGTGGCTGAATATCGCACAGATTTCAACATTAGTGTATCCTGCCACGAAACACTGTCTTACTAAACTGTGAACTGAAATGAACATATATACCTTTTTGTGAAATGCACGCTTATGAAAAAATACGCGACAAGTTTGCAGCAGTTAGCTTTATTTGATGATGCTACAACGGTATATACAATAATAAAATTAACACATATGCATGCTATAAGTATAGGGTTATAATCACACACGCACGCACGCACGCACGCACGCACGCACGCACGCATACACACACAATGTTTAATATAAATTCACTGTATGCTGTTGTAATGAATATGTCTGGCTTCAAAACAATAACCGGATCCACATGTGTTACATTTCTGAATCAATCGCTCTTTTGTAGGAGTCGAACACGGACTGCAACTGGTGGTGAACGTCGAACAGTACGAGTACATGAAAGGACCACACAATGCGGTCGGGTTGAAGGTTCTTCTGCACCACCAAGATGATGTACCACAGGTGCAGGACTTTGGCGATAACGTCCCAGCAGGAATGAACACTTTTTTTGCTGTAAGCGTCATGAACGTAAGTTCCTTTTGTTGTGGTTTCTATGGAAACAATTTGTGCCGAACATTTGTGTTGAAACGTTACAGAACAAATTGCTTAGAAATGCTTAACAAAATAAACATACAAAAAATTCAGTTATACGCATACATTGTTGGATATAGTTGGTTTTCGAAGTCATAGGGAATCTTCTGTTGAATTTCAACATTCTAGGAGTCCAACCTGCCGCCTCCACACGGAGATTGTGAGAAACGTCGAAAGCTGCGATACTTCGATCATTACTCGCAGGCGGCCTGCTACAGGGAATGCATCACTCACTTCGTTATCTCAACTTGTGGCTGCAGAGATTACTATATGCCGCCTTTCGATACAAGTTAGCAACACTCATTGTTATTTAACTGTTATTCATTATTATTCAACAATATTACTGTTGTATCAATAATCACAACCAATAATCTGATGATGCTGCCTATAATTTTATTTAAGAATGTTTGTATTCTGGCGGACAAGATCAAATTGAATACATTTCTGAGCTGTCGTTATTGTGTGTACAATACATCAACACTTGATTAGCTATTTGTTCATACACAATGACAATAAATTGTACGACACTAAAAACAGAGATATTCGATATTTTCATATGTGCATGGTGTAATGACCATTACAACTACCTATCTGCTGCACTACTGATTACAGATGACCCACCTGTGTGCAACGTCTCCCAATATACAAGCTGCCTGCTGCCAGCGAGAGGTAAACGGCAACTGGAATTTGTGATCGATTTTGTGATAGAGGAAGTGCTCAGATGGCAAGTGAATAAGCGTTCTAGTTAGTAACGAAATATCACGACTCTGAGTCTAAGAAAATAACCAGTTACAGCATGTGTACGGCCGAATACAGAGCATTCAATTTTAATGTCAGCATACAATATGGTACATGGTCATACATTAATTTTAAATAATGTCTTATATATCAAAATTTAAAGCGGCGTTGTCATTTCAGAATCATTCTACAAAAACTTGTCTGCACGGTGCGTGTGCCCGAAAGCGTGCGTCAACGTGCTTTACAAAGCGACCACGAGTTATGGGACCGCCAATGAGAACAGCAATAACCGATTCGATGTGTCTGAAGAATTCCTTACGAGAGTGGGGAAGCACCTGAACGAATCACTTGACACCAGGGAGTACATACAGCCAGACAGACGGGAAGCCAACATACAGGAGGTTGAACGAGTCCTCCGTGATCTACCACCAAGTCGTTTCAAGATACATGTAGATTACAATGTCCAGCCTATTGTTAGGGACAAAAGACGAAATGATGATGAATACAATGAATGGGTGCAACATATTGAGAAGTTAGGATTTCAAAATATGAAGAAAGTTTTAGAGAATGATTTTATCGCCGGTTGGAAAGAAATGAATTTGTATAACTATATTACGTCTGACTCGCTTCTGCCCCTTGAAACAGTAATTAATTCAATAGACACGATTGAACAGGAAAGTTGGCGAACAGCCCTCCTTAAAGTACAAGTCATCTTTTTGAAGAGAGCATTACACAACCTAGACAGAGTGCATGATGCCTACCACAACGCCGTCCCATTGGTAAACAACAAGGTTACACCTAACGGCAGGTACGACGCGCTTTACTTAACTAAGGAATTGCTCAAACACACACCGGATATAAACGAAACGTACACTCGACTCAGAGGACATATAACGAAATACATGGATCAACTGCTGTGCATCAACATGACCGGTGGTCACATAACTGAACATAAAAAGAAATGTATCAATCATAGAAACGCTTCCTGGCGAGCATCCGCGGAGAGAGACCTCGAACTGTATGAGAGGCTGGTCATACACCAACCGCTTGAGCGACTTAAGAATGCAACTGAACCGTTTGAAAGGATCAACACAATTATTACAGATGATTTAACTAAATGGCGTAACAGCGACACGGATATTAGGAAGAGCACCATCTATATGATCGGATGTTCAGAAGCATACTACAATACAAAGACGACTAGGACACTTAAAGCATACTTGGACGATTTGAAGAATAAAAGACGCACCAGCAAATTACATCTCGCCGGGGTGCTTACTTCGGACAAAGTAACGCAACTAATCGACAATTTTAAAGAATCGGCTTTGAGAACACAAGAAGCTATACGTGCACTTATACGTGATATGAAACAACTTCGTATTGATAGGTGCAAGAACGTAGTATATAGTCCATTGTTGTCTGCATTCTACTCTAAAGTGTATTACCTTCTCAACATAACAACCGGTGCCGAGAAATCTGCCATGAAAGATTATTTCATGCTAGACAATCACACTTCACTCCTGACGAAGCAAAAATACGACTTTGCTTATTTGGTGTACTACATGAATTGCGTATTAAGATCTGTCGCACCCTTGTATTCTTTCAAGAATGTCTCACATCGGCATCTAAGCTCCTTCAAGAAAACGCTGGTCACTTTACTTGACAAGACTCGATTGGATGGAACTGTATTTAGGTAAGTTATAAAAACGTGTAAATTCAGCCATCATTACAAATAATTTCAAATACAAACATTAATAATTAAGCGTAAGCTGGACTGTTTCCTTCAAATTACTTGATTGAATGATTGGTTGTATTGTAATGACATATTGCATACTTTCATATTGTGCATATCTTTATGTAGGCACACAATGATTACAATGAACGTCAGTAGTATATGAGGGCCTCTGGCACTGAAAATGATTTAAAAGAACAATGGATTTTGCCATTTTGATTGACAGGTAGTGATTCGCAATTAGCCATTTTACCCCTGATTAAAAGGTCAAGGTCGAAGATCACCGGTCAAGGCCAAAGCCTTTACATATTAATTATTTAATTAACATTCAAAAGATCAAAGGTTTTGTCATAAAAAATTGCAAAAATGTATAAAGATAAAGCTTTTACTAATTAACTAATTAACTAATTACCTAATTAACTAAATAATGATTTTAATTAACACGATAAAAGAGCAAAGGATTTCACTAATTATATAATTACCTAATTAACTAATTGATTAATTAATTAATGTTTATGATGTGTCAATTAAAACCATTATTTAGTTAATTAGGTAATTAGCTAATTAGCTTCTACGAGCCCTAACATATACATAATATATATATATATACACACACACACACACACATATATATATATATATATATATATATATATATATATATATATATATATATATATTATACATGCATTAACACATACGTATAATCAGGGTAAAATTACCGATACTATAAAACTGAATTGACAATACTTCCAGATAAAAATTAATGTACTTAATTACCATAGGCACAAAACAAACGAAACAGGATATTATATATTTTACTATTCAATTGTTTGGCATTGACTCATCACCATCCCACACCGTTCGTAGTCTTGGTGTTTTATTTGACAATGGCATTAACTTTCACAAGTATACTTCTCATATATGCAAATGCTCTTTCTACCAGCATACATGCATACATGCATAATATAAAATGTTCAACTCTCCAGTAGGCGTGTGCTGCTCGTTATATGAAGACAAAAAATACTACAGTCGTTCCACACTAATAAACTTTCCCTACATATTAAAACAACGAATTACATTATATTCACATCAGTCAATAAAAAGTACAATATCCCAAACCAAACAATACAAATTAGCGGATCGACCATCCCTCAAGTTAAAAGCACTAAATTTCTTGGCGTGTATATAGATGAACACATACATTGGTCAATGCACTTGCAAAAACTAGTATCTAAACTTGCACGAAATGTAGGCATACTCTGCATTCATTCATATCTTACCCCATGACCGTTGGCCTATCTCACCGCCT
>OZ023216.1:50343846-50348846 GCA_963995525.1 Escarpia spicata | reverse complement strand
GTCCCATTCATCAACGCTTTGATGTGACCATGCTGGACAGCCAGATTCAGTTTGGCCTTTCGCACATGCAGGGACGTCTCGAGCAGTTTTATCTTGAACCGTGGGTTGGCGCTATCAGTGCAAACGCGTCCTTGCTTCGCACCAGACGGAGCTTAAAGTCGACCACATTCAGAAGGTAGCGGTCTTGCCTGAACACATCGATGGTATGTGTTGCTGTACGACCGCACGATCCACGTCAACGCTTCGATGTATCTCAACGTCTAGTGTTTCGTGAAGTACCGCCACATGCGAGTCTTCAGTGTGCGATTAATGCGTTTAACGATACTCGCTTTGGTTTCCTCGTAATGCGTCGTTATGTTTTTTTCAGGTTAGCTATGTCGACGAGATCGGCCTGCCACTGTTGGTGTCGACCGCCTATGACGACGCAGCGCCATTTGAAATGGCGTTTGACCGGTTTGTGAAGGGCACAGGTGTCCTGCTCCAACAAATCACCGCTTGACGGCTCATTTTGGTACTGGGGTCGGTCGGTGCACGTATTGACGCCGCTTTAACTTCCCACGTGTTTCGGGTCGAAGTAGGCACGGTTTATTACTTTGAGTTGTCCCATGGCGTGTCGTTGCGTATGACGAGCCCTCCGTTGCACCATTAGGAGGATGACCAAATAACGAATTGTATAATAACCTATACAAAAATGCTACTGCTACGACGAATACCGCTCGACCCCGCTTCATCTCACCCTATAAATCCGCCGCGCGGTTCACCTCTTTTTAATAGACCTCCCACTGACGACCGAGAGAGTGAGCTCGGCGAGGCGGCCTCGAATTCGTGCTTTGCTGCTGCATGTACGCCCGACGGTCGACGTTGCCGACGAGTTCCTAAGGGATGTTCAGACATCTCATTTGACGCGCGAACGCTTCCCACCCCACCGGTGGAGTCATCTTCCTCGGCCGATTGGAAACCGCATGTTTGCAGGATCGTGCGGTTCTTTCCGACGGTCATTTTCTTTGACGATAGCTGACGCAGATTTGTCCTTACTTTTTCAGTGTTTTTTTTCGACTTAGAAGTCAACTTCATTTTTCTTTTAAGGATGTTATAGGCACACTTGCATAGACCGCAAATAAGGTTGGCGTCGGCGTAGGCGAGGATGGCGTTCCTCAACGTTGTATTCTTGTTCTTATTCAGTATCTGCAAACACAATATATGTTTCTTAACGTGCTCTGGCATATTAACAAATGACGACTAGGACGAAGCATCTCGACTTATATATTATCGGTACGTTGATATACTGAACGGCGTCGTCGGGGTAGATGCTCGTGCGCAGGCGCCCATTTTCTGACTCTCCTGTTTCAAGTCAACCAGGAGATAACCGTAGGCTGATGATGTGGGGTCTTTGAATGCGTCCTGCATGTATGTCATGCACGCGGTTTGCCACTTACCGTAGCACCACAAGAGCTTCTCGGGTGGCGGCTCGATCATAGATGAATCGAAACGCAAGAGGCGGGTGACGAAAGTGGTCTTACGACACCCCGTAGGACCAGCTACAATATAAGTATAAGGATGCTTCAACGACTTGTCCATATCGCCGGCTGGTGCGCGCGAGGTACGAAACCCCGTTTTATCTTCTTCATTTATCACGCACTTCCACCAATAGCTTCCCGAGCGTGTTTCGACCTTTTTAGCACCGCAGCCGACCCCAAAAAACCGTCTTTCGACGGCACCCACTCCACCAGTTCCATATGTCCAGTAGCCAGCAAGCTCTCTCTCAGAACTCTTTCGAGGTCGTGAACTTTGTCATCAATAGGTTCTGCATACAGTCGACACGGATAGCATCCCACTCGGATGCTCTTCTCTTCTTCCTTATGTCTCTACTTCTCCGTTTTGCCAGGTACGCCGACCTCGCCTCTTTGATACTTTCCGCGCATTCTTCGTCTTCATTAAACATCGCCTTGCTATACTCATAAGCGTGTTCAACAGAACACTTACCTAAAAGTGTTTAACCGATAACGAAGGTAAATACGCTAAACATAGTCACTAACACCCACCACTCCGCTCTCAGCTACAGCGAGCATTAATTAGTTAATTCGTTAATTAGTTAAAGGCTTTGATCTGTTGCCGAGTTAGGTTATTTAGTTAATTAATTAGTAAAATATGTTGATATTTGTTACTTGGTTAATTAATGTGTTAATTAGTAAAAGCATTTGATCCTTTGCCGTGCTAGCTTAATTACTTAATTAGTAAAACTCCAATCTTGATCTTTGTCAATAAATAAACTAATTCATTGACTAATTATTTAATTAATACTTTAATTAGTAAAAGCCATTCATATATGTTAATTAGTTAATTATTTATTTATTTAAATAGGTAATTAGGGGTAATTAAGTGGTAATTAAAATAGGTAATTGCGAATCACTACCTGTCAATCAAAATGGCAAATACCTTTGATCTGTTGAATAATTTCCAGTGCCAGGAGCCCTCATATACGTTTTCACTTGTACAAATGCAGTCATTACTAAACACGCTTATAATTTAATCAAACAGCAGCACCCCCAACAACACGATTTGCACGCATACACACGTATAAAACATACACTTTGTTGGTAAATGTACGCATTTGTTTTTATGGCGATGGTATTGAATTTGCAATTCAACTCTTCCTCCGAACGTGTTTCAGTCAAAACTATTTGGAGCTGAACGTCTACATGCGCGACCTGCATGTCCAGGAATACGATCAGCTTGAAGCCTACACTCTCGTTGATTTACTAAGTAATGTGTGTTTTATTGCGCTCTTAAATCAGAAAACAGAAACAGTTCACTTCAGTTGTTAATAGGCCAAATACGCTGTTACTTGATGTATGTCGCTGTTATTTTATTGTACTTATTTATCAAATGTCTGCTTCACAAATAACTGTTTAGTCGATCTAGCCATTGAAATATATATTACGTACAAGATTCGAGTTGTTTTTCTATTATTCCAATACGTTAGAAGTACAATTTGTCTGGTTTGCCGAGCTCCTTGTTCACGTCTCCACAAAAATAATGTTGATAGCAAGCGCAAAGTCAATTCATGGCTCTTGCTGTTACACTCTGTGACTGTTTTTTGTACGATTAATCGCCTTCGCTTCAATTGTCGCAAGATGTTACAAAAATGACTTTACCCTGGAAAATTATACCCCAGAAAATTAGTTCCCGGCACTATTACTGCACAAAACAGGCGGATAATAACCGCACTAGTACAATGCCTTCAAAGTAGGATCATTGACCAAAACGTTATAATAAAATGATAAAATATGTATCACAATATGGTTTCGATGATACATTTTAGCTTAATTGTTAATTAAAGTTAGCAAATAGATTTTATTGTAAGGGCATGAATTTAGGTATTGGAATTATTCTGGTAGAGTTTTAACGATTGTATTATTAAATACACACTATTTGAATAAATACTAACGTACCGTTACGGTATAAGATGACAGTGAGCGGAGAATAACGAAGAATGCGTCTTATAATAGTAAACATTACACCTCGGGATATCGTCTGGGCTAATGTCACAGGACGTAATGTCCGGGGTAACACCGCAGATCAGCCACAATCAGCACTTACAGTAACTTTCATGCCACACGACTCACTTTCACAAACAATCGTGTTACAGGTGACATCGGGGGTTCGATGGGGTTGCTCATTGGCGCGAGCGTCATAACCCTGGTCGAAGCAATAGACGCCATCGCGATGACATTGGCCGGCCGGTGGCGTAAGAAGAAGATGCGACAATGGCGACCATCGACAAGGGAGACGGAGAGTGAACTGTGAAATGTCTGTACAACAACCGATGACAATACAGCGGAACCTGCCTGATGATAGAATGTCACCGATTAATTCTGACTGTTTTTTTCACCCGTGATTTTAGTGTGTAAAACTGTAGTCACTGCGAAATGAGACAGGTTAATCTCAATGGACTGAAGTTTGAACACTTGGCTTCGAATTGCGGTGGCCTATTCGTGCATATGTGCGAAAATCGAAAATCAAGAAAAAAAATTCCGTCAGTTTAGAGTTGTCAAGCTAATTAGTTAGACAAACGTATTATACTAACAGTGGGATGACGGTGGAAGGAAACGTTCCGGCTTGGTTTGACAGAGATTTAATTGCGACATGAGTGAAAATGCTCATCAGACTGGATAATTTAAATGAGTGATATTTTAACTTATTCCACAGTCAGTTTACATTTTCCCCGTGATGTTTCCGCTGCTCTCGGCAGTCTTTCTTAGACGGCGACCGCTAGATAGTAAACATCGGAAAAGGAGAAGAACAAATCAGACACAACAGACCACACAGAAAATCACATAGTAGACTGGGAGGGGGCCACATTTATGGACAGGGAGTCGGCTTGGAGGACAAGAGGTATCGAAGAAGCGATCTGGATTAGAATAACCAAAGACAGCATGAATCGAGATGAAGGCCGATACCGACTCTCACACATCTATGACGATCCCCCAAAAGAGCAACACAGGACACGTGTTAGAGCGGGACTATCGTGTTACAATCTAGCAGTAACTGTCTGAAGACGACTGCTGAAAGCAGACGAAACGTACCGGGAAAAAGGTAAACTGACTGTGAAATAAGTTAATATATAACTCATTTCATTGCGACATGTTGTACAAAAGTCGTGAAAATGTGGGGAATACAAAGAGTATGCAGGTCCTGGTACGTGACAGAACGACATTTTAGAATAGACAAATGTTTAGACATCATCCAACGTCTTTTTATCGGAGACAAGGGCGACGAGAACGGCAACAAACAATCGGTGACAAACGATGATTGACGACACCAACAACCGGCAACAAAGAAGGACAGACGATAATACCAATAGGTGACAAACGAAGAGAGACGACACTAGCAACCGGTGAAAACAAGGATGAGAGATGCTAGTATCTGACTGGTGGATCAGCCATCAACGTCTGTACCTGCTGCATCGAGTATCGGCGGAACGTTTCTCGGCGGCACGA